>OMOU01093204.1:0-12269 GCA_900312585.1 Malacocephalus occidentalis
TGATTCAGCTGAGAAAACAAAATGTAAGAGAAAAGAGAGAGAGAGAGAGAGATGAAGAAGAAGACAAGAGATAAATTAAATGGGCAGACCAAGGTCTTGGGTTGAGAGGTGTGTGTGTGTGGTGGTGAGGGAGTGACTGCAGACTTGCTATGAAAAAGGAGGGAAGATGAGAAAATGATGTGTGTGGGTGTGTGTGTGTGTTTTCTAAACTCTTCAACTCTTTGGACTTGGATTACACTTCCCTTGTATTCCTGCTGTGAGAACTACTGAACCACTAATCTAGGAACACATTGAGACTGGTAGACCTGTATACCGTATATCCTCTCATTTTATTTCTTTTATTTACTCGGCCGGCTATTGTTGGAGGCAGGCTTATATTAGAGGCAAGCCTTTATTTCTAAACATTTAACTCTCATGGACATGCTGTTTAAATAAGAACCTTTTATTGCAGAACACTGCACACATTGCCACATAAAAATGAAACAATAAGATTCAGCTGCAAATAACATGTGGAACAACAGCACTGCAGCCCTCACGTCGGGAACATACGGCCACTCAACAAAACAAGCCTGGTAGGACATTACCGTAGCTGTTGCGTTTAAGAAATATCCTTGCCGGCTCCATCACCCACTGAAGGGTAGATGTCCTTCGCTTTGCTTTGGATCATTTTCCTCGAGACTCTGTTGTGTTTGTCCCAGATTGAGGAGATCCAATCCGAAAGTTCAGCTGCTAACTCCAAGCTAATTTCAGCGCTGATCTCGCCTTGTCGGCTCAACGCAGTTCATCCTTCTGCTTTCTCCAATATCGGATCCTCTTCGGGTTGATGCCAAAGTGCTTGCTCTCCCAAATTTCCCCCACATACACCGATACCTTCTCTTTAAAATTGACTTCAAACTTTTGTCTGGTCGACGCCATGTTTGTTATCCCGTATAACAGGCACCAGGAGTTTTCCATATTAACCGTCGTTTTTTTTCTTCCTTTATTTGTCAGTTTAATGGAATACAGGCCACTATTAGAGGATTTGCGGTGTACAGTATATGACATGTAATTACTGAAGCATCTAATTTCTGGTTGCAACTGCTCTAAACTTGTGTGTGTGCTATGTGTTACAATACGGTCTGTTGGTGGCATGATAATATGTTATATGGACGTACACAAAAACAGTTGGATGTCCTGCAATGAGGTCTTAACACTAATGAATGGAGGAGAGGACAGTATGTCTCATATACTGTTTATACGTGTATATATATATATATACACGTGTGTGCGTGTGCGTGTGTGTGTGCATGGACTGGTCCTACTTCCTATTTCCTATCCTGCCTTGCAGCAGCAGACTAGCAGTGCGTTTAACATGTGTTCCACCTGACAACTGCAGCTGTTGTGACTTCTGCTGCGCTCTCTCTCTCAGTCTGTCTCACGCTCTCTCTCTGTTCTTGTTCCCACCAACATCCATTGCCTGTTCTTTTCCTTGCATGTAAATATACTTCTAGGTATCTCACTCATTCTCTCCCGCCTTCTTCTCTCTCTCTACCTCTTGCTGCCTCTCTCTTCCTCTCTTCCTCTCTCTTCCTCTCTCTCCCTCTGTCTACCACCCCACCCCCTTTTACCTATTTCCATCTCTGTCACAGTTTTTAACAAGGTACTTCCTGTCTGTCTCACACAGCTGATGAATGCCTAATTACCTTGCTTTACACACACACACAGACACACACACAGACACACACACACACACAGACACACTGATTGCCGGGGCTAACTCTATTGTTTATGCAATCAATCACAAACAAAGACTGCATATCTGACACAGAACTGTGTTTACCAAAAGAGATGCAGCATTGATTTGTGTGTGTGTGTGTGCGCGTGTCTGCGTGTGTGTGTGTGTGTGTGCGTGTCTGCGTGTGTGTGTGTGTGTGTGCGTGTCTGCGTGTGAGTGTGTGTGTGTGTACCCTTCCTTACTAAACACAATACCCAGCAGGCCACCCCAAAGGGGTGGGAAAATGTTTATTCCCGTGCCACTATTTCACACGACTAACTACATAATGAAACGGGATGTGGGAACATTTCTGGTTTACACGTGTGTGTGTATCATGCACACGCTTGTGTGTGTGTATAATGTATGCATGTGCTGTGTGTGTTCTGTCACTATGTCCATATTTATTCTAGATTTGATCTCCTCGTCTCCATCTTGTGTGTGGACAGATGTGGCACGCTGCGCTTTAATGGCGACATGCCACCCGATACGCACCTAGTTAGCGCCCACGTTGAGGAGGAAGGGCTGCCATGAAACCACCACAATGATACATGGCAGAATAATTGAGAGGTCCCTTTACCTCCCTCCCTTCCTCCCCCTCTTCTCCCCCTCTTCTCCCCCTCCTTCTTCTCTCTCTCTCTGTGCTGCTTCTGTGCTCCTCTCGCTGCTGTGATTAACAGTCCTGATTATGTGTGCCAGGATCCCCATTAGCTTGGACACACGCATAGTCCTCTGCCCTCTTTTCCATTTAACACACACACACACAGGCACACACACACATACGCAGGCACACACACACACATGCACACACACACACACACACACGCCCACACACATGCATGCACATGCACATGTGCACATGTGCGTGTGCACACACACACACACGTATATGGACACACACATGATCGCACGCCCACACAAGCACATGCACACACACATAGCCAGACACACACGCACAAAAACATGGGCATACACACAGACACACATACGCACACACATACACACACACAAATGGACAGACACACAGGCACAAAAACATGTACACACGCACAAGTGTACACACACACACACACATATAGATGTGTGCGCGCACACACACACACAGATGCACGCAGGCATACAAAAACACACATGTGTTGCTCCCTAAAATGCATAAATCATGTACACAGACACAAGGAGCGTATGCAGAGACATACACACCTGGTGGGACAGTCACCTCCATCAGGAACACACACACATACATACACACACACACCAGAGAGAGGCTCAAGCTCTTGAGACTAATTATCAGTCACAGTGTTGTTTGATATTTATTTGGGCCAGTAAGGCACCCATAAGCATTTTTTCTCCCTTTTTTTCTCTTTTTCTCTCTCTCACACTCTTTCTCTTTCTCTGTCTCTCTCTCTCTCATGCTGATCTCAAGTAGGCTGCAGCCTGACTTATGGGTCATTGTCTAAGCAGAGCACGTATGCACACGCACACACGCGCACACACACCAAAATAGTGAAAGTGGTGGAGAGATACATGGACAGAGGGAGAAAGTGGGAGCAAGTGAGCAAGAGTGAGAGATGGAGAGAGAGAAGGATAGAGAGAATGCGGGAGACTAACTCACTGCAACCATTCGTGTTCTAGTTTGTCAGATGTTATTATGGGATGGCGGTGACAGGAGCTGCAGAGGCAGACAGTCTGCTGGTGCTGGAACTCCTGGTGTCCCGAGTCCTGTTCTACACCCAGGAACACACGGCTCACACACACTGCTGACAAGGCAGCAGCACCCCCCTGCCCCCCCGTCTGCTATACTCACTCCTCCTGACTCCTTACCCAGTCCTTATGTCCTGCATCCTTCATCTCCTCACGTGTGTGACAACATGTCAACAATTATGCTGATAGTGGTTTGTTTGTGTGTATGTGTGTGTGTGTATGTGTGGGGAACTCACCAGATGTGTCTATAAGATGAGGTCCGTTAAGCAATCTTTACGCACACATATACACACACACACAAAAGATGTATAAGGCATACATGATGCAGATTATGAGCAGCTCACATCTCGCCTATCATGAACTACCATCGGTGTGTACATGTTAAGGTTAGATGTAGGACCCAGGTGCAGACACAGTGGAATGAGAAGCGTAATGGCAAAAACGAATTTACTGGGCGTAAATAAATGATAATCCAGGCAGTATAGTATAAAACAGGGGAAAACCGAGGAAAGCGGGAAAGGCAGGCTGGTAGGCAGGGAACATCAGGTCAACAGGCAGGAGGGAATTCCAGGACGGACGGGATCTGTCAAGGTAGAGGCAGAGAGCTGTTAGATAGGGGAACAAACTCATTTGCATTTACCAAACAATAGCACAGAGCCAAGAAAAGATACTGACGCGCACAATTCCAACACGATCTGGTGATGAATCGATGAAAAGCCAGGGTTCTTATGCTGGTTGTTGATGAGATGATGAGCTGCAGGTGTCACAGGCAGGACAGGTGAGTGCAGTGGATGATTAGCCAGGGAGCATCCACCAACACCCACACACAATGTAGAGCGAAAACTAGGAGGTCAAAGTGGAGGGCATGTAGTACCCCTCCCTCTACAGACACCACCTGGTGTACGTCTGGTAGTGGGTTGTTGTTGGCAGTTCAAGTCCTGGATCAGGGACGGGTCCAGGATCTGGGACTGCGGGATCCACGATCACTCCTCTGGACCATAACCCTCACAGTCCACCAGGTATTGCTGCCCTCGACTGCGACTGCGTACATCCAGGAGTCGCTTGACTGTGAACACTGGGTGGCCATTGACCGTTCTAGGAGGAGGTGGCTTAGGAGTCGGGGGGATAGGGGACTTGAGGAGACCAGCTTAAGACCGGCTTGGGACACATGGAAGGTGGGGTGAACACGAAGGAAGGAGGAGAGCTTGAGGCATACAGCACAAGAATTAACTACATCCGATGACATACGGACCAACAAAACGGGGGGCAAGTTTCCTGGAGTTCACCTTTAAGGACAGGTCCTTTGCACAAAGCCATGCCTCTTGTCCAGGAGTGTAGATGGGGGCTGGGGTGTGGCAGTGGTTAGCCTGGGTCTGCAGTAGGGGCTTTGCGGGCGCGCTTCCAGATCCTCCGAACCTGGCGCATGTGAGCCTGGAACGAAGGGACCGCAATCTCTTCCTCCTGGACGGGAAATAAAGGGGGCTGGTAGCCCAGAGAGCAGAGGAAAGGAGATAGACCTGAGGAGGCATTGACGAGAGTGTTGTGTACATACTCCACCCAGGAGAGTTGAGAGCTCCAGGAGGACGGGTCTGTGGAAGTAATGCACCGGAGGGCCGCCTCCATCTCCTGATTTGCCCGCTCGGACTGCCCATTAGTCTGTGGGTGGTAACCGGAGGACAGACTAGCCATGGCACCCAGAAACTTGCAGAACACCCTCCAGACCGGAGATATGAACTGGGGACCTCTGTTAGATACGATGTCAGAGGGGATGCCGTGATGTCGGAAATCATGGTCTACCAAGAGATTAGCCATCTTGTGGGCTGAGGGCAGCTTGTGCAAGGCAACAAAATGAGCAGCCTTTGAGAACCTATCAAGAATAGTGAGGATGGTGGTCTTACCATTCGTTGAAGGAAGACCAGTAATAAAATTGAAGGAAATGTGTGACCAGGGACGGCTGGGAACCGGGAGAGGACAGAGTAGCCCAGCGAGGGGCTTGTTCCGGGCACAGGTAGAACAGGCCGCATGTCTGTGTTCATAGAGGGCCACCAGAAGCATTGACAGAGGGAGGGTCCGGGTGACGCCTGGATGGCAGGTGAGGCGGGTGGAATGAGCCCACTGACCTGAGAGCGGACAGAATCAGGAACAAATAGACTGTTTGGTGGGCCATTACCTGGGTCTGGTTGTAGCGCCTGAGATTGTCTGACCTGGGACTCAATCTCCCAAGTAACTGTGGCGACAAAACAGGAAGGTGGCAGGATGGGAGCCGGATCTGAATTGTCCTCCTCCGCGGTGTATATGCGGGACAAGGTGTCGGGTTTTATGTTGCAGGAACCCGGTCTATAGGTCAGAGTGAAATTGAAACGGCCTAAAAAAAGTGCCCAACGAGACTGACGTGGGTTCAGCCGCTTAGCCGACTGCAGGTAGGTGAGATTACGTGATCCGTCCATATGATGAATGGTTGGTCAGCTCCCAACTACCTCCCTCTACTCCTCGAGTGCCAACACTGCAGCGAGAAGCTCACGGTTGCCCACATCATAATTTCTCTCAGCCGGGGAAAGCTTCCAAGAGAAGAAGGCACAGGAATGCGTCTTGCCATCAGGTGTGGACCTCTGGGAGAGCACCGCTCCCACCCCTGTCTCTGAGGCATCCACCTCCACCATGAACTGTGAGGCGGTGTCTGGCTGGATGAGGACAGGAGCAGAGCAGAACCAGTGTTTTAGCTCCCCAAACGCGGCCTCTGTCTCTGGGGTCCAGCGGAACAAGATGGAGGTGGAAGTCAGTGCTGTGAGCGGGGGTGCAACGGGGGTGCAGCGCAGCTGTAGTTGCGGATGAACCATCGCTAAAAGTTTGCAAACCCCGGGGAACGCTGCTCCTTGCGGTTGGTGGGCGCAGGCCACTCAGTTACAGCAAAGACCTTGACCGGATCAATGCTGATCTGGTTCTCGCCGATGATGTACCCGAGGAACGACACCCTAGGCACATGGAACTCATACTTCTCTGCCTTTACAAAGAGCTTGATCTCAAGGAGAGGCTGATACATCATGATAAGGGCTGATAAGGCTGATAAGGTGATAAGTCATTCATTTATTGAGACAAAGGCGTCATTTGTCTCTTATTATAAAGATTTTGCTTGCTTAATGCAGGTGTGAAGTACTGAGCAGCAAAGCAATGAGAGCACTGAAATACGTTTTTAAAGAAATGTAGAATTTTACACAAATTATACAAAAATAAGGCAAAAAAATGAAGCACAAGCATCACACAACATGACTCAAGGAAGTGAACTCCACAAATTAGGCATCAGGGAACATATGTATATATTGTATATATTGGCTCTACACACAAAATATCAGAAGACAATGCATAAACTCAACATGAAGATACAGGTACGTCTATAACATATCTCAACTGTAAATAAACCTAAACAATCTTAACATTCAATAAACTAGATAACAAACAAAGTGGAAGTTCTCATTTTCCCCCCCATCACTTCTCCCTGGTTTGGTTCGACCCAGATAACTCTAATTGTGAGGTCCTTTTCCCTGCAGAACTGCTTTTCTGGGAGGAAGAGTTGATCTGTCCCCACACCAGTGTGCTTTACTGCTCCTCCACACCATATGATGTAAGTTATGAACACACAAAAGACTGTGTGCACCCAGCCCTGTAACTGAAATGCAACATTAAGTTATACATGTAAACAAAATAAACGTTGTTTCAAAATGTGTTGTTTTATTTAACACAGTTGCCTATAAAACTCAAATCAAACTAATAATCAAAACTATGGCACTATTGTGCATGTATTGTGTCTGTGCACTTGCTGGTAGTATGCAGCTGTGGAGTTGGCCATCACAGCAACTCCTTCATCTCTTTGAAGGAGTTGGTTATGATTCTAATTCAATGATCGTCGTTAATTCGTCATGAGGGGCTCCGGGTGAAACTAGTTCTATGCCAATCACAGAGCCTGGATTCTATTGGACAATGTGACCAGAGAAGGCGGAGCTTCATCTTTAAATGCTGAATAAAGAAAATGGCTGCTGTGGTGACAGACACAGAGAAATAACAGAGTCAAATTAGGAGGAATGCAAACAACTTGCATTGGGATACTTGTTTACATGTTTAGTTCTTGTTTAGTTTTTGTTATTGTAAATAAATGCCCACTATGGCTTTAACGGGGCACCAACCTGGAACCAGGGACAAATAACCAAGCAGTGGATTCTGTCTCATATCATATACCAAATTATGACATTTTAATTATGATTAATAATTACCATATCAATAGCTAGTAATGGTGAAGGCTTCAGAGTTCTTTATGCGAGGCTAGCTTCAAGACAACATTCAAGCAATAACCACAAATAGTTATAATAAGAATCTTTATTAAATTCAAGTTGGCAAATGGCATTAAGTAAATATTCCTTAAATACAATAAGCAATGCACAACCTGTGTGTGTGTGTGCACGTGTGAGTAAAACAGAAAGGTGGTTCTAACAAAGGGATCCACGTGATCAGTGAGTGACTCGGCCAGAGGACTTGAATGACTCACTTCTAACCAACATCAAAACGAGATGTATGCGCTTTGTTAGTAAGGGGGGATGGAAACCAAAAGAGAGGGGAATGAACAGACCAAACAATACTGAACATTAGATCGAAAGTCAATACATGGATCAAACAGGTTTACAATATAATTTGGTAATATCAATAAACGAGTAAGCATACCATCACAAACACACTTCTACCTAACTCTGCCCAGATATCTACCTTGTTGGAGACCGCGTGGTTAGCAATCGGAAGGCGGCTCAGTCTTTCCCAATGAACTCTGTTGAATTCATTGCGTTGCGCACGGACGGTCCTCTGGTTCGCCTTAGCTGGGTGACGATCGTGAGATGGCTGTTTCTTTACCAAAGAACTGCTCAGAGGCCCTACAAGCATCATCATGATCATCATCATACAGCCTCACAGTCATAATATATTGCAAAAGCGCTTTGAGTGGCCACAGGTCAGCAACGTGCTATATAAATATGGTCCATGTAAGTGATGTACTCTCACCCCCCCGCGGGCTTACGGTGCCTCCGCTATGATCAGCTCATTAGCATGGAAGCTATGTAGCGCTTAAGGACATCAACTAGTCCAACATGAATCAATATGCTAAACAGTGGTAAGTGACTCGTAATGCATTTTTGGATGAGTGGTGTTGGGGTGTGTGTGTGTGTGTGTGTGTGTGTGTGTGTGTGGCGGAGGTTATAATGACGGAGAGGGTAGATCAGAAAAAGTAGAGGGGAGGGTGAATAGTGAGAGGAGAGACATTGACATTGAGATGGTCACAATCTGATAAGATTAATCCTCCCATATAGGGCTGAACGATGTCTATAAATACAAAATCATATTGCAATTATTTGAACAGATATTGTGATTGTGATTCGTGGGATCATTTTTGCATCACAATTTTCACTTTCACCGAAAAAAATTAAAACAAAATCATGATGCGGGCATTTGTTGGCGTCTGTCAACAAACAGTTGTGTAGGTCAGTAATTCAACAGTAATTCACATACAGTTTAATGGTGTTATAAATGTACATGCATACTGTAGCACAGACAGGGCTACTACAATACCATGTGTGCCTTTAGTTCGGGGCTCCTCCAAGGACACAGGCAGGTTGTGATGTTGTTATCTGGTTTATTGCAAAGTTTGTACAAAAAAATGGTATGGAGCATGCTAGCTAGCATGCTAGTGCTCTCTTGAGTGTGTGTGCTGGTGGCTGACTTACCTGTGGTGCACTGATGCACCACCCCCCCAGGCTCTATCTGGGCCAGGTGAGGCCTATTAAGCCAGCCAGCCACCAGCTACACAGACATTCTCACACATTTGACCCTTATCAAAAAAATGACAGCTCTTATGATTTGGATATTGCCCAAATAAAGGCTTCCTGATCTACTAACCTCCCTTCCATAGAGGCACAAATCACTTCCCTCAAACTATGCTGTACATTCAATGCCAACAATGCAACATAGGCATTGTCCGATATCCAACTGATCTCCTGGCCACCAGGGGGCGTATAGTGCCCATTGTTGTCCGTCATCCAGTTCCCATTCAAATAGAATGACTCCTGGGCCATTGGGAAGGTAACGGGTCTGCTAAGTGGTGACAGCAGGAATTACCAGTGTCTGCCAGGCAGCGATGTGACCTGTTGGGTCCGTCGCAGAGCTAGTTTGCTAGCTTAGCGCTACGCCACCAGGACAACGGTATAGCTGGGGTGGGGGTTGAGGGGAGAGACATGGAAGACTGGTTTGGTGTATTACAGGTTTCTCGCAGGATAGAAAGGGGTTAGGTGGGAAGGTTTGGGACTCTCCTATTTGTGTCTTGGCTTCCTGCGCCTGTGAGCAAACTAAGCCTCTGTGTTTTGCTACGATAAGGCGGCAAGTGCACGTTCCAGTCTCTTGCTCGTGTATAAGGACGGCACGCTCAAGACCCACTGGAGCCCCCATGTTGTTTCCGATGGCATTATGACCGGTGTTTTCCTTTCCTTTTCCTCTCGCTTCCTTCCTGTCTCTCTCTGTCTCAGAACTGTCTGTCTGCTCTCATTTGTCATCAGCGGCCAATACTTCCACACTCATCACTTAGGGTTCACACAGGTGTGTGTGTGTGTGTGCTGTCTGTTAGGATAGATGGCATGCTGAGCAAAATGCTCTCTCTTCTGCGCACGCATACACACATGCATGCATGCACACACACACACACACACACACACACACACACAAACACACTCAGACACATTCTCACAAGGGGTGACATGGTTTTTTAAATTTCCACCAGTATGGATCAATATTGATTGTTATTCTCTCCCTCTCCCTCTCTCTTTCTCTCTCTCTCTCTCTCTCTTTCTCTCTCTCTCTCTCTCTTTCTCGCTCCCTCCCTCCCTCTCTCTCTCTCTCCTATCCATCACATATTTCTACTGTGTGCTGCAGCAACCTCTTCTTTCAGCACTATATTTCATGTACATTCTGAACATACATGTTTTCTTTCTTTCTGCTCCACTGAAGCATGTGTGTGTGTAAGTATGTGTGTGTGTGTATGTGTGTGTGTGCATGTGTGTGTGTGTGGGGTGGTGAGCGGGGTGGTGCTGGTGGTTAGAGTGGGGGGGGCTAGGCCCCTCCTGCTGGTTGTTAGCACGGTTGTGTCATAACATGCATACATGAGGTCTCGCTGGTGGTCGAGTTGAATACTGGATGTACATTTCTATTCACGCCAATGGGTGTCTGGGGGGCAGTGTAATATATAATAGAATATAACACTCGGTATAGAGATGGCATTTGATCTGTGTTGGCTCCAAGATGTGTGTTTGTGTGTGATTTTGAGTATGTAGTTACACATCAGGGTTTGTGTGTGTGTGTGTGTGTGTGTGCGCGTGCATGTGTTTGCTTGTGTGTGCATGCATGTGCCTGTGTGTGTGTGTCTGTGTGTGTGTGCACGTGAACACGTGAATACGTGTGTGTGCATGCTCATGTGCATGTGTGTGTGGCCCTGCCTGTGTGTTTATTGAGTGTGAATGACATGGCAAATGAGCAGGAAAATACTTAATTTCCTGCTCGGTTTGTACCAAAACATGAACACAAAGAACGTTCAAAGTCAATCCGGTCCCTTTTCTCTCTATGTCTCTCTCCCAGCCTCCCTCTCTCTCCTTTAGAAGTGACCTGTCTGCCTGCCACTCTAATCCACAACCACAAAGTGTTCTTGCCACTGATGTCAAGTCACGCACACACACACATACACACACACACACACCCACACACACACCCAAGTGTCCTAACATTTGCCGGCCAATTGACTGCCATAACACTCCTAAAAGTGAGTGTGTGTGTGTGTGAGGGAGATAAAAGAGAGAGAGCGAGAGAGAAAGTGTCTGTCCTACAAGGGACAAACGACAATGCTGTTATTTGAAACCCATTAGCGTAGGAACGCACACGCGTGCGCGCACACACACACACACACACACACACACACACACACACACACATACACACACACACACACACATTTGGCAGATCCACTCAGGCCTCTGACCTTCTAACTCTGGTTCTTTCTCTCTCTCTCTCTCTCCCTTGCTTCCTCTCTCTCTCCCTCTCCATCCCTTTCTCTTCCTCTCCCTCCCGTCTTTTTGTACGTTACCTCCTCACTTTTCTACCTCTACTCATTCCCGTTGGTCTCTCTTTTTTTCTCTCTATCTTCCCCTCTCTCACTGTCTTTCCATTTATGCTGATGTCTGTGGCAGAGCCCTCTCTCTCTCTCTCTCTCTCTCTCTCTCTCTCTCACTCCCTGTCCCTCCAAGTCTCTCTCTTTGACCTTAACATTTTGATTGACAGGGTCAGAGTATTAAAAAGGGTATTGAACTCACGGTCCCCCCCTCTACACTGGGGCCAGACCATCTAACCATCTGACAGAGGGGGGGGGGAACCACCCACTGCCTCGTGTACAATGCTGCAGGGGTTTCACCCAGCACAAGCAATGCACACACACTCAAACACACACACACACACACACACACACGCGCGCATGCACGCATGCACGTACGCACGCACACGCATGCACGCATACATGCACAAACACACGTAACAAGCATTGTCAGTCTATCACTCCAACTGCATGCTCTCTGTCCATGTCACTGTCCAATCACTGTCCTCTCTGTCTCTCTCCCCCACCTCCCTCTCTCTCTCCCCTACCTCTATCTCTCTCTCTCTCCCCATCTCTCTCTTTCTCTCTCTCTCTCTCCCTCCGCTCTCTCTCTCTCTCTCTCTCTCTCTCTCTCTCCTCACCACTCTTTTGCCTCTC
>OMOU01093214.1:0-13268 GCA_900312585.1 Malacocephalus occidentalis
GTGGTGCATGATGATGATGATGATGATGATGATGATGATGATGATAATAATAACAATGATGATATTATTAGTATTGACCGTTGGTCATGCAAAGGCGACGACTATTAGTTTCATCTGGGACTGGAACTACATATCATTCCGCATTTTTGCGTCGTAAAATGTGGCCTGCGGAAGTTTGTGCGCAGGGATTGCGTTTGCCCCAAAAAAATATGGTTCGCTGTTTTAGTATAATTGTTATTTATTTAAAGGGTCCCCATATCAGGTGTGAGCATGATCAGCCATCAGAAGCCGTTTCGTTCTTCTCATTTGACTAAAATGGTCATAAAACGGCCATGGACGACCGCCTAGCAGCCTGCCCAGTAGACTGTAACAACTGGTCAACTGGTCTAGCAGCCTACCCAGTAGACCGTACCAACTGGTCAACTGGTCTAGCAGCCTGCCCAGTAGACCGTACAACTGGTAAACTGATCCAGCCAGCATACATCCAGGTGGACACTCCTTCAACTGGACACCAGTCACTTCGTCACAATTAGAATTGGAGTCACATTACAGTTTTGAAACGGCTTGTAATGGCTAATCACACTCACACCTAATAATAGGGTGCCTTTAAAGAGATGGCCATTTTGACAGAACCATATCTAACGGCAGCGAGGCTGACAGAGTCAGACATACTGAATCTTGGATTCACTATGCCTGAATGGTTGGCTCACAAATGATTCGTAATAAAATAGCTGGTGATCTGATAGACCCTTCTAGTCTAGTGTCTAGAGACTATTTATATAGAGACTACAACATAATAATTCAGTTACCCAAAGAAGTGTTGTGCTAACTGGAATGTGTGGACATCCTACTAGAGCTAATGCTGTTATCAAAATGCCAATACATTTAATTGAATCCACTGATATTAGACCACCGCATTAGCAATGTCAACATGGGTCAACATTAGTGACTGAATTCAAACCTCTATACAGCCGACATTTTGCCACGTTACTTTTCCTGCCGAGATCGTGGTATGTTTTTAATGTTGTGTTGTACAGTTTGGGGAACTCAGAGGATGTGTTTTTCTTCCATCACTCTCACACAATTCTTAGCTCATTGGTTGCGCTTTGAAAGGTCAGCGGCAAACAAGGTCAAACTTTGAGCACAGCGCACAGTGGTAAATTCTCTCCATAGAAAAACAATGGCACAGTCAGCGCAGAGCAGTATTGCCCATTTGATAGGATCCGGCCCTCCACGTCGGACATTACGTCGGACCCTGTCCTGATCATGGCTATTGGCAGTTGCCTATCAAGATATATTTCAACCCCCCCGTGTGCGAGTCTTGTATGGATGCAGGCGTAGCGCTCGTGAACACCACCTTCCCCCCATCGGCAGCTTATGGCGTGTTCTGGCACCTATAGACAAAACCAAAGACTTTTATCTTCGGTTTTGTTCTGGCTCCTCCTGGGTTACAAATTATGCACTGATAACCGGCCTTAGATATTTCTTTTTTAACTCCAGATAAAACTACATTTACTTTTAGGGCATTTGGCAGATGCTTTTGTCCAAAGCGACATGCAATACAAGTACATTTGTCAGGTTACAATCAGTACTATTGGCAGGAACTAGGTAATTTGGTCTTACAGGCCCTAAACTGTGTATATTTCAGAAATACATGAAAGAAGCTTTTGAGATTTTTTGGATTCCTCAAAAATATTGAGGAATTGCAGTTAAAATCATACTTGGGTACTTTGTACATTTTCTTCTTTGGAAAATTCTTAAGAATATCTTAAGATCATTTTCTGAATCTGGCCCAGGACTGTACTACAGCATGTCCGTCTGTTACCCCAGGCCTGCTGGTGGGAACTCTGGATGTGGTCCTGGACTCCAGCGCTAGAGTGGCCCCCTACAGGATCCTGCTCCAGACCGGAGACTCTCAGGTCTACTGGAGCATTGCCTGTGGTGGGTTCAGCTAACCTCCTCGCAGCTAACACAGTTCAACTAACCTCTAGCAACAGTACAGCTAACCTCCAGCAGAGTGAGCCCCAGCTAAACTGTAGCCCCCCGCTAACCTGTAGCCCCAACCAAGCTATAGCAAACCTCTAGCAGAGCTAACATCTAGCACCAGCAACCTGCTAAATCAACTCATAGCATTTATCGTCACATGTGAACAAGTTCTAAGAACTTTACGAAATATGCCATAACAAAATAGGTCGTATCCAATACTGATGCAGCATGTGTTTTTGAATCGGCCAGTAACATTTGCTGTTGTGCACCAGGCTGCTCTAGGAAGGAGATCACCACGCACTGGGAGTGGCTGGAAACCAACCTTCTGCAGACCCTCTCTATCTTCGACAATGACGAGGATATTACCACCTTCGTCAAGGGGAAGATCTCTGTACGTTGTCTTTTTAGATGGTTGGAAAAACATATGGAGTTAATGCAGTGTATTATTACAATTACAAACTCAACACACAGTTTTGAGACTATTCGCTTCGCATTTTTGATTTGTGAACAGCCAGTCATTTTCATATCTGTGCATGTATTGCCACAAATACACATTGTTGTGTCTTGCATCTGTGAGGCGAGATCTGATTACTTTCATTCGTCGACCTCATTTTGTGTATGAGAACGACTAATGAGTTGACAGCGTTTCAGATCAGTGCCGATCGATGGTGGAGCCGGTAAAATACTCGCGACTGCTGCAGTGAATAATTGGTCCCGGGGATGAATGCATAATTGGAACCTTTCCCACTGAAAAAAAGCCAAAAGCTAGTCAGTGTTAATGGGTTTTCTGGTCCAGTAGGAAAGGAGCTTTAGGATGTGACGCATTGGGGTTATGAACCCAGAACCTTCCTAAACTCCTTAACCATTGGACCATCACCACTTCTCAGGGTATCATCGCAGAGGAGAACAAGAGCAAGCAGGCACAGGAGGAGGAGGACTCTGGGAAGTTCCGAGAGGCAGAGCTAAAGATGAGGAGGCTGTTTGGAATGCCTGAGGAAGAGAAGCTGGTCAACTACTACTCCTGCAGCTACTGGAAGGGGCGGGTCCCTCGACAGGGCTGGCTCTACCTGACAGTCAATCACATCTGCTTCTACTCCTTCCTTCTGGGGAAAGAAGGTGTGTGTGTGTGTGTGATGGTCCAAAATATGCACAAAAAATACTGCAGTACTTTGACTTTTTATTTAAGTAATTACCAGAATATCCTGGTATCCTGGTAAATGCATATTGTTCTGCATTTAAGACATCGAATGACCTTCATCAGGATAGAAGATTTTTACAATATTGCCCAGGAACGTGTGTGTGTGTGTGTGTGTCTCCGCAGTCACCCTGGTGATCCAGTGGACGGACGTGACGCGCCTGGAGAAGAACGCCACGCTGTTGTTCCCGGAGAGCGTGCGCGTGAGCACTCGCGACACTGAGCACTTCTTCTCCGTGTTCCTCAACATCAACGACACCTTCAAGCTCATGGAACAGTTGGCCACCATCGCCATGCGGCAGTTGCTGGACAACGAGGGCTTCGCCGCCGACCGCTCGCTGCCCAGACCCTGTAAGACGCTCAAGAACGTCTCTGCGCTCAAGAGGTGAGGTGCTTGGTCGACGCTGCAGAACGATATGTGTTGAACGCGACTCTAAGGTGTGTCGAACTAACTAGTCGCTACCCTACCCTATGTGTTGGACAGGACTGAACGGGAACACTCCTGATTGTTTTTGTTGCTCCTCAACGCTGCTCCCATTGTGTTGAACGCTGCTCTTTGTTCAGTCGTGACCAAGTTGAACACGCTGAGTTGGTTGCTCCTGATCTGTTATCTACCGTGACTGTAAGTCGCCGTGGATGAAAGCAAGCCATGAAAACCTCACCTCTCCCGGGTGTTCAGGGATCTGGATGCGCGGGCCAAGAACGAGCGGTACCGGGCCCTGTTCCGGCTGACCCCGGACGAGCGCTTGGACGGGCACACGGACTGCACGCTCTGGGCCCCCTTCGCCAAGATGCATGTCATGGGTCAGCTCTTCATCTCCAACAACTACATCTGCTTCGCCAGCCGCGAGGAAGACCTCTGCAATCTCATCATACCCCTCCGAGAGGTGGGCACGCGCACACACACACACGCATACACACACTCGCACATGTACACAGTGCACGTTGGCTTGTTCGGGAACGAGCTGCGTCTCGGGAGTAGGCCCTAATTAATGAATTCATGTATCCTGCTTTTTATTGGCTTAAATTAGAACCAGAGACTGTCGATGTTTACTTCTTGTTCTTGGTTCTGCTTTTAAATGGGTGTAGACGGGATGGTTAGTGTTCAGGCAGGCGTTGAGCGGATGTTTAATGAAGCGTGATCATGTGACATGCTACAAGATAGAGCTACAAATTGTACCCAGACGACACAAAGGTTTTCCCGAGAGAAAAAATGCATGGCAAGCTATAGTGTGTCCACATGAGGTCATATAACCACAGGCGAGGACAAGGTGTGTCCATGTCATGTATTATAAAGAAGAGAACAAGGCAGTGTGTCACATATTTGTAAGTCAACACTGGGCCCAAGTGAACACAGCTGGTGAACTTACTTCAGAAAACAACCAGTAAACAATCAAGTAACTCAAATCGTTACTGTGTCTCACTACGCAGGTGTCCATTGTGGAGAAGGCTGACAGCAGCAGTGTCCTGCCCTGTCCCGTGTCCATCAGCACCAAAAACAAGATGAACTTCCTGTTCGCCAACCTCAAAGACCGAGACTTCCTCGTGCAGCGCATCTCTGACTTCCTGCAGCGCACCCCGGACCGGATGTGGAGCGACGCCAATCCCATTGGACCCCTGGTTAGTCACTCACTTTTCAGCCACTCACCTGAGGTCACATCATAGCGATGAGCTAGACTGCTATTATATCTTTGACAATTCTCAACGTTGTCTTTATTTCTCAAATCCTTGTGTTAGGAAAATTGTGTGTGTGTGTGTGTGTGTCTGTCTGTGTTATGTCTGAGGGAGTCACATTGGGAGCTTGGGGCAGCTAAATGAGTGATGCCACAGCATTGCTTGGCTTCTAGAAGTAGAGCACATTCTAGGCCATTGGACGCAGGCTGTAGAACATCCCTTGTAATGAACTAGATCAGGGGTGTCAAACTCATTTTCATCCGGGTTATTATATCATAGTAATGAACTAGATGGTTGTTATATCAAAGTACTTAAGTAGATTGTTATTATGTCAGAGAAATTAACTAGATGGTTATTATATCATTGTAATTAACAAACTATTGTTTATTAATATATGATGGTATTAAAGCTGTTATTAGTTGTTGTTGTTGTCATTATTATTATTATTATTATTGGATATAGTAAGTATTTGTATTACTAGTAGTTATTGGGTCATGACTTAAATGAGTCAAAGCAATGAATAAGCCTCGGTCTCTCCGTCAGGGCTCCTCCGGTCTCCCCTCGTCCTCCCCGGGGACGGCGGGCTCCACCCAGGCCCAGCGTCACTACCACCCTGGCCTGCCCACCGCCACGCAGGGCCTGCTGCACATCTACCAGGGGGACGGCCCCGAGGACCTGGGCCCCAAAGCCGTGAGTGCAGCTCTAGCTACCCCAAAAGCTCAGTTTGTGGGTCTCCTTCCTCTGACGGCCCTAATCGTGGTCAGGCGTGGTGGGTGGCAGAATGACCCGCTACCGTTCAGAATCAGAATCAGCTCTATTGCCTTCGTCTTTGCACACAAGGAATGTGTTTTTGTGAAATTGGTGCATAACATTGAACATTAAACAAAAAGTAATATCGATTTTTTTTCTTTTTTACATAAAAAAAAACCCAAAAACAAAACATAAATAAGCGATGAAAAGATGCAATTTAAAGAAAAGATGTACTATAATTAAATGCAATAGTGTCCATTGGGGGGTGGGAGTCAGCTGGGGTTCCAATGTAATTGAATTCTTATTTAATACAAAGCCAATACATGGTTTTTCTTCATTCGGTTAAAATCTCAGTAGCTAGTTCATCTTCGTATTATGTATTATGCTAGGTCCTGGTTGCCAATTATCTTTCATTGAAAAGTTGTCAATTGGGCATACACAATGGCAGGGATGCGGCCATTCAAGTCCCGCCCTCAATGTACGCTGTTGTTTCCCTTGCTGTTTGGTTGAAGAGCACTGATGCGTAACAGTTACGCAGAAACCAATGGGCGATGTCACGGATGCTGTGTCCATATTTGTTGAGAAGTCTATCTATGGTTCAGGTCCAGTCTTTTCAAATAGATAAATGAATGGCATCCAACTGGCCCTGTCGCCATGATCAGGTTATTGGTGTGACTCCCTACCAAGTCTTTTGTATTGGATCTGGCCTGGAATGCCCTTCAAAGCTACTTGTGTGCTACTTTGCTTGAGTAATTCTATATTTGACGACTTTTTAAAGGTCACATATTGTCAAAATATTGTACTTTCTGAGAAGAGATTGTTTGACTTGTTTTTGTTTTAAACCAATAAATTCTCATCTTCCCACAGAACGTTCTACCAAATGTCATCGCTTTCGTTGAGGTATTCCTTTAGATAGTGTTAGCTAGAGATTAGCAGCCGGTGCTAGCTAGTGTCTAGCAGCTAACGGTTTGTAGTTTTGTGGTATCATCCTTGCCCCAGATGTGTATAAGTTCTCCATATGTTCTCCTTTTCTATATCAACCCTCTGGAACGTACTGTTACGTTGTCTGTTCATTATTGATTTTATATCACAATGATTAAGCAAAACAAAGACACATCAGTATACCTCAACTGCTGGTGTCCAATGTAGGCTCACTTATCTTTGAGACACATCCAAAAAATGTCTGTTTAAATGATCTGTTCTCTTTTTTTATTTCTTCCTTTCTTTCTCTTTGGTCTCTCTGCCGTTCCCCACTCCCTCTCTCTCCCTCCAGGCCAAAGAGAAGATGAAAGAGGAGTCATGGAACATTCACTTCTTTGAGTTTGGCCGGGGAGTGTGCATGTACCGGACCTCCAAGACCCGGGAACTGGTCCTCAACGGGCTCCCAGAGAGCCTGCGGGGGGAGCTTTGGCTCCTCTTCTCAGGTACGCTCCTGACCCCCTGACCCCATGACCTCTGAACCTGCAGCACCAGGTCAAACATTAGCTTTGTATTCTTTCATTTGTCTGTACTGTAACTGTAAAAATGTACCGTTAAAAAATGATTGGCCTGAAACAGAAATTAAATCAGATGACCACATTGTAATAAATAGAACCAAAAATGTGTAGTTATGAACTTGGAAAGATTCTTAACCTTCATATTGAGATAATGCATACAAAAAACCAACCATGGATATTATTGATTCGGGCTGATACATTATTTGTATATAAAGTTTGCTTGTATTAAAACAGAATGCTAAAGATGAAAAATATGAACAGTACGATGTGCACAGAATGAACATTGTTCACACCCTTCTAGGTGCGCGGAACGAGATGGCCACCCACCCTGGTTACTACGGCGACCTGGTGGAGCAGGCGATGGGGCGGTGCTCCCTGGCGACGGAGGAGATCGAGCGGGACCTCCATCGCTCCATGCCAGAGCACCGCGCCTTTCAGAACGAGATGGGCATCGCAGCACTGCGACGTGTCCTCACTGCCTACGCACACCGCAACCCGGGCATCGGGTACTGCCAGGTACACGCCGGCTAAAACTGTCCAGAACCAGGTAGGATTAGAATCATGTGGGATAGAATCAAACTGAACCAGCCGGCCACGCAGTTAACTGCAGTTAACTTTGTATATAACAAATCTCTGGGGGAAAACATGTTAAATGGAGTATCTCTGCCTATGTCTCTCTGTGTCTTTGTCTATGTGTTGGTCACTCTGCTTGTCTCTCTGTGTCTCTGTCTCTTTGTGTCTCTGTCTCTGGCTCTTTGTGTCTCTGTCTCTGGCTCTTTGTGTCTCTGTCTCTGGCTCTTTGTCTGTGTCTCTCTCTTTGTCTCTCTGTCTTTGTCTCCGTCTATGTCTCTCGGACTCTGAATCTCTGTCTATGTCTCTCTCTGTCTGTCTGTCTGTCTGTCTCTGTCAGTCTGTCTCTTTATCTCTGACTCTCTCTGTCTATGTCTCTCTCTCTCTCTCTCTCTCTCAGACTCTCTCTCTCTCTGACTCTATCTCTGTCATTCTCTCTATCTCTGACTCTCTCTGTCTATGTCTCTCTTTATCTCTGACTCTATCTCTGTCATTCTCTCTCTCTCTGACTCTCTCTCTATGTCTCTCTCTATCTCTGACTCTCTGTCTATGTGTGTCTCTCTCTCTGACTCTCTGTCTATGTCTCTCTCTCTCTCTCTGACTCTCTCTCTCTCTCTGACTCTCTCTCTCTCTGAATCTGACTCTCTCTCTCTGACTCTCTCTCTCTCTGACTCTCTCTCTCTGACTATGTCTCTACCAGGCGATGAACATTGTGGCATCTGTGCTGCTGCTCTACTGTACAGAGGAGGAGGCCTTCTGGCTGCTGGTGGCACTGTGTGAGAGGATGCTGCCTGACTACTACAACACAAGGGTCGTAGGTCAGCCACCCTATGTGTGTGTGTGTGGGTGTGTGTGTGTTTCTCACCTACATACTATCTTATATTTAGGATAGCATTGTATCAGATATTCACTATATTTTTACTTCATGGCTTCATCATTTAATCCAGAATGCTGAACGGTATCTAGGTCTGTGAGGTGGTGTAATTATGCTGTGTGCCTGTAGGAGCGCTGGTGGACCAGGGTGTGTTTGAGGAGCTGACCAAGGCCTGCCTGCCTATGCTCTATGAGCATATGCAGGAGTTGGGGGTGATCTCCACCATTTCCCTCTCTTGGTTCCTCACCCTCTTCCTGTCCGTCATGCCCTTCGACAGTGCCGTGCTGCTGGTCGACTGCTTCTTCTTCGAGGGCATCAAGGTCATCTTTCAGGTCAGCACTGCTACTGGATTACTACTACCACTGCTGGACTGACTGGCTGGTTGCCCATCTATCTGACTCTAGCTGAGAATTCTGTCTTTCTAACTGAATGTCAGAATAGCTGAATCACTGTCCGTCTATCCAGCCAGCCAAGTGTCTGTCTGAGTAATTGAGTGAATGTGTGAATGGCTGATCACTGTCTTTCCCACAAAGTGGCTGACCAACTGATCTGTGAGTCTGTCTTACGGTGAGTCTGTCTTATCTGTGTTACTCAGTAACAGGCAGAGACGGACTGTTTGTGGGCAGTATTTGCTTTTGAGTTGGCAATCCTTGATCAACGAATATTGAAACTATTTATCTGTGGGGGGAAACAAATTATTTTGGTATCGGCTAATTGTTATGTTGAAGTAAGCACACTAATTTTATGAATAACTATTGGTGGAGATTTATGTTGGGTGGCAGTAGGGGGGGCCCCATCAAAATTAATTCACAGGTGCCCTTAATGACCTACTTGTGCCACTGTGAAACATATCTGATGACGATGAAGGCAATTTCATTGGCCCACTTTATTTAGCTCACATCCAAAATGGCCAGTCAGAAAACTCAGAGGGTTTAAACTAGCAGTGCCAGTCCCTGGTGACAGGATAACCGTGTGTGGCTAGTTGACATCCTATTGGTTACTTCCTCCATCTCTCTGAGTAACTATCCGGCTATTCGTCTGCTAGTGGCAGCTCAAGGCTAAACTTCCTGGTCTGTAATCTGGGAATGTATCTTTCTCTAGGTGGCGCTGGCTGTCCTGCATGACAACATGGATGCCCTGCTAGCCTGCAATGATGAAGGAGAAGCAATGACCATCCTTGGCAGGTAGGGGACAGTAGAGAAAGGTGATTCACCCAGCACTGGCTGTTGACTGTTTACTTTTGACAGGCTAAGTGTACTAGTAATTGCTTGTTCACTCGACTGCTTTGCTTGAGTGTGTCGGTTGGCATCATTGGCTGACTGCTGTGATGTCACTTCCTGCCTGCCCCCATAGGTATCTGGATAATGTAGTGAACAAGCAGACAGTGTCACCTCCCATCCCCCACCTCCACGCCCTGTTGACCAGCGGTGATAAACCGCCACCTGAGATCGACGTGTTCGAACTCATCAAATCCTCTTATGAGGTCAGACTTTCCCTCCTCGCACCTTAAGCCGGCCTTATTGTGTTATTGTATGTATTGTTCACATATTTACAGTTATGGGGCTCATGTTCATGCATGGGAATCATTGATTGATGTACAAAACAAAGATTTCCAATGAATGATTTTAGAGTTGGAGATATATTTATTTCCCAAAACAAAATCAAATAAGAAAAGAAATGGAATCCACTGCAGTACCTCTGGGGACCTTCTAGAGGTTGATTGAAAAACCTTCAATGTATTTTTGTCTTCGGTGGTAAGCAACCACAATTTTACATACGTTACTGCCACCTAACTACGGATGTATTTGCTTGCAGCAAATGCATATAACTGCAATGGATTGTGGGTGATATCCACCTCTGAAGTGACCATAGGCTCACTCCTTTCGCCTTCGTGCTTAAGTTTAGCAGACAAATGGAACGGCGAGAGGGACAGGGGAAGTCAACAGGGGCATGTTGAACGACTAATGAATCGCAGCCCTCTCTAAACAGAAGTTTGGCAGTCTACGCTCTGATGTCATCGAGCAGATGAGGTTCAAACAGAGGTTAAAGGTTATCCAATCACTGGAGGACACGGCCAAGAGGAGCGTGGTAAGTGATCGGCTAGCAATATGAAAACCACTTTTGCTCATATACCTTATTCATTTATTCGGTTTGCAAGTCTACCAAACTACGGTATGGTGTGGAAACTCCCTTAAATTCACTACTTTTACTCCACAGCATTCCTATGAAAATGCAAATGTTATTTTTATTTTCACTTTGAATAAGCTGAATTTCTATTCATATTTTCTATGTTACGTTTACTAAACACACAAAAGACACGCCCCACGCCCCCACTTTCCCCCAGCAGTAATACATAATGAGGAGGGGCTAACCTCCCTCCGTCTCCACAGGTGCGAGCCATGATGACGGAGTCGGCCTTCAGCATCGAGGAGCTGGAGGAGCTCTACTGCCTCTTCAAGGTGAGAGGATGACGTGGCGATGGAGGCCTGACGTCACATGACACCCAGACAGTGAAGAGCAGCAGCTTCCACTGCGATATTAAAGAAGTCTCATCACTGCCGCCACACTGGTCTGAACGACCGTCATGCTTTGTCAACATTTACGACATTTTAAACGCTCGCTCACTGTCAAGTGCTCCGTACGTTTGACCAGGCCAAGCACATCATGAGCTGCTACTGGGGGGCCAGTGGCTCGGCGGCGGCTGACCGCCACGACCCCAGCCTGCCCTACCTGGAGCAGTACCGCATCGACCCGGGCCAGTTCTGCCAGCTCTTCAGGGCGCTGGCGCCGTGGGTGTGTGGGGCGCACACGCCCATCCTGGCCGCACGCCTCTTCCGTCTGCTGGACGGCAACGACAAGGACGGCCTCGTCAACTTCAAGGAGTTTGTCACCGGGCTGAGTGAGTGAATCATTTCTAGTCATGGATCGGAAGATCCGGGTTTGCTACCCCCTGTGTTGCCGTTCTCCTGCATTCTGTGTTCAGACACACGTCACCATGGAGCAGGTGCCCGGCGTTCTCAGGCATGCCTTCAGTTAGGTGGTAGGCATTGCTGGGCCGTCCAGGTGGGTGAGGGCACACCCTATATCCACTGCAGTATACTGCCTCGCTGTGGCGGTGTGATGTACTTCACCCGGGGGGGCCGGGGGGGGGCTGTAGTGCAGTGACATAACTGTTTGGATACGTGTGCGGGCCAATTAACTGCATTGCGGGATACAATGTTTAATGTGTGCCCGCTGCAGGTGGGATGTACCACGGAGACATGACTGAGAAACTGAAGCTTCTGTACAAACTGCACCTGAGCCCAGGTGAGGCAGACCCCAACCACAGGACTGCAGTTGTAGCCCCTCAGAGAATGTCAATAATGTCTTGCCTCAACCGGCAGTCATTTTATTTGTATATTTATGTCCACATCTATTGTCCCTTTTCTACTGCTGGTACCTACTCAACTTGCCTTGCCTCATACTTTTTGGTTTTCCCTTGGGGAAAATCTGCTACCTGGTACCTGATGGCTGAATTATTATTCTTTTTTGTATCACCTCTGCTGAGGCAACACTAAAACGAGACGTGACACAAAGCAAACGACTGATTGGTCAGAGAGAATCGTCACGAGCTCTGCGGCATCGCTTTGCACGAGACGGACGTCTTGAAATTTTTAAATTTTTAAATTTAAATTTTTTTTAAATAGTTTAGCTACTGGAGAGAAGAGGCGAGTTAGGTTGGTACTATGCAGTGGAAAAGCAACATTCATTTCTTCTGCTCTACCAACTTTCAGTATATTTTTTGCTGTGTTTTGATTGGTTACTCTACTATTACTGTCACACACACACACACAGTTGAAAACAAAGGATCACACATGTTTTCGGAAGTTGTTATTGTTTTGCATTCGGCCGATCTTGGAGGCACATGTTGTGACCGTTACCTCGTCCATTGTGATGGGGGATGACGATGTGATCTCTTTCTGGTAGTATTGTGTCCTGAAGAGGCGGAGTCGGCTCTGGAGGCTACACACTTCTTCACCGATGACGGATCCTCTGGTACATGCACACACAAGCACAGACACACACCAAGTATGCATGCCTAGCCTTACAAAAGACACACTCACTGATGGTTAAGTTAAGGCATTTCTTATTTTTTGCATGTTTGTCACACTGAAATGTTTCAGATCATCAAACTAATTTAAATATTAGACAAAGACAACACAAGTAAACACAAAATGCAGTTTTTAAATGAAGGTTTTTATTATTAAAGGGGAAAACAAATCCAAACCTCCTGTGTGAATAAGTGATTGCCCCCTAAACCTAATAACTGGTTGGGCCACCTTTAGCAGCAACAACTGCAATCAAGCGTTTGCGATAATTGGAAATGAGTCTCTTACGGCGCTGTGGAGGAATTTTGGCCCACTCATCTTTGCAGAATTGTTGTAATTCAGCCACATTGGAGGGTTTTCGAGCATGAACCGCCTTTTTAAGGTCATGCCACAGCATCTCAATCGGATTCAGGTCAGGACCTTGACTAGGCCACTCCAAAGTCTTCATTTTGTTTTTCTTAAGCCATTCAGAGGTGTGGACTTGCTGGTGTGTTTTGGATCATTGTCCTGCTGCAGAACCCAAGTGCGCTTCAGCTTGAGGTCACGAACAGATGACCGGACATTCTCCTTCAGGATTTTTTGGTAGACAGCAGAATTCATGGTTCCATTTACCACAGCAAGTCTTCCAGGTCCTC
>OMOU01093215.1:8723-19606 GCA_900312585.1 Malacocephalus occidentalis
GTGGAACCCCAAACCCGGTAAATGGCCTGGAGGAGACTCCGGTGGGTCCCCCCCCCCTGGAACTACGACGGGCGACCTCCCATCACCAGCGAGCACGGCGCCCCTCCCACTGATCCCTAACTGTCGTGAGCGCACATCCCCCAAGTCTGCTACTGTGTTAGAGAAGCCTGGCCAATCGGTACCTAATAGGAGGGAACACATCAGGCGGGAACTAACCGCAGCCCTTACTCTATGGTTTTTTCCTTTATACGAAATTTCTGAGGGTTACTAGTGGGTAGTCGTGCAGGTCCCCATGAATACACCGAATTTTCACCCGTGCAAGCTTCCACAGTGTTTCGGGTTGAACCAGGCTATGGTGGATCAGGGTCTGACTACTCCCTGAATCCAGCAACGCCTGATGCATACCCCCTTGTACCTTTACCGGTAACTGGAATCTCCCATCTGGACCGGGAGCGGGTCCGGACGCCACGGCCACCTCTACCACCTGCCCCACCTCCATCAAGGGGCATCCGGTGGGGTCGTGCCCGGGCCGGCCGCAGCGCCCACACGCCGGTCCTGACCTCTGAACGGCTCGGTGTGAGGGTCCTGGAACGGAGGCTGAGGCTGGGCCCGACCTATACCGGCCTGACTGGTTGCTGTGGTGTGGTGGGTTGGGGTTCAGAGCTGGCGCGCCTGATCCGGTGCGCCTTCCCCCACTTGATGCAGCCGGGTTCCATGGCCATGGTCTTCGGCAGTCGCTGTAGTCGGGTTGCGCCGGAACCGGCAGGTGATCCTCGGCGAGGTCAATGGCTGCGTCTAAGGTGGTGGGTCGGTGGTGCCTGACCCACTCGGCCGTTGCTGGGGGTAGCGCCTCCACGAATCCCTCACGCACCACTTCCTTCACCACCTGTTGGACATCCCTCTCCTCCGGACGCAGCCACCGGTTTGCGGCATCCATCATCTGATGAGCCATGGCGAATGGCCGGGCGAAGTTGTGAATACGTCGCCCTGGCTGCCGCCGGCAACCCGTGCACCGTGGCCAGCCCCTCACCCGTTAACAACGGGAGGAGCCGGAGTGCCCACTGCTCCTGTGGCCAGCGCGAGGCTTCGGCAGTCAGCTCGAAGACATGGAGGAATGCTTCGATGTCATCCCCCGGTGCCATCTTCTGCAGGGTTACCGTGAAGGGCCTCTCCAGATCTTCGGCTGCTGCTGCTGCTGGTGGTGGTTGCTCCCCGGCTGTCCGTCCAGCCAGGTCCATGATCGCCCTCGTCTGGTGAGCGAACGCCTGCATCTGCCGCTCCTGCATCTCCGCCAGCATCCTGATGGCTGCCGCCACTGCCGAGTCCGCCTCTGAAGCTCTGTTCTCCATCCTTTCTTCACCTGCTTGGGCACCAATGTAGCAATGTCTCTGCTACAATGCCACGTCTGTGGCTTTCCTGGGTTCTTTTCCGGATAAATGAGAAAAAGGGCTTCACAATAATACTGGGTTTTTAATTGACAACACAGGTCGCTCTTGCGCGTTTAACAAGGTGAGGTACTAAATAAAAGGCAGTTGCGGTGGGTCCGACAGCTGGGTTGCGGGAGTGCAGCATTGGTCTCTCGTTCGACGTCCCTCCGGTCCTCTCTGGCCATGTGTGCCCAGCCTCTACTGCAGGAAGAGTGCACAGGTGTCATTTATATATCGTTAATTGCACTCATTCGCTACAGCTGCGTCCTATCCAGGTATTCCGGCCACCCCGCTCCCCTGTCACTGCGCGACAGCGCTAACCACACCCCCTCATGGCTCACGATATCCTTTGGAGCATATTGCAGCTTCTGCTTGTAATAGATGAGCTGCCAGCGTTGGGACAAAACACGACGACAAAGCTCATAGCATCACTTCTGAAGAAATGGCAACCATGTGTTTCTGATTCTTATGCATTCCTATACAATACTCTCAGTTGGTGAAGCCAGGTTGTGCAGCACTAGAATGTATGTTGTAGCTATTCCTATGTTGATTGCATGTTTTGAATGTTTGACTCAACCTGACTTGTGAGTTGCTTTGGATAAAAGCGTCCATAAGCATCAGATACTACAGAGTCAGAGAAAACAAACTGTATACAGAATGTTTTTGCCCAGAAGGATCTTCTTTGGTCCTTACCCCAAGCACTCCAGTGGCTTCTCTTTGAGCCTGCTGCTAGTGGGCTTCCTGCTCTCACTGAGGTCAAAGCTGAAGTCCTCATCTGCGGTCCAGGCATCTGCCTCGAGGCCGCTGTCCTTGCTCGAGGTCCTCACACGTGTTTGGAGACTGCTGTTGTGTTTGGAGGTCCAGGCATCTGCATGAGACTGGCTACTGCTGGTGGACTGACTGGAATCCACATTGTAGGAAAGCTGGCATGTCACCTCTCGGGCCAAGCTGCCGTCCTCGTGAGGGGTCCAGGAATCTGTCTCTGGGCCTGCATAGATATACACTGCTCCAAAAAATAAAGGGAACACTTAAACAACACATCCTAAACCTCAATGAATGAAATATTCCAGTTGAAAATCTTTATTCATTACATAGTGGAATGCGTTGAGAGAAAATAACATAAGAATGATCAATGGAAATCAAAATCATTAACCCATGGAGGTCTGGATTCAGAATCAGACTCAAAATAAAAGTGGAAAAATCAGATCACAGGCTGCTCCAACTTCTGTGGAAATTCCTCAAGACCATTCAAAATGAGGCTCCGTAGTGTGTGTGGCCTCCATGTGCCTGTATGCACTCCCTACAACGTCTGGGCGACGATGGATATTCTCCTCAGGGATCTCCTTCCAAACCTGGATCAGGGCATCAGTCAACTCCTGGACAGTCTGTGGTGCGACGTGGCGTCGGTGGATGGAACGAGACATGATGTCCCAGATGTGCTCGATTGAATTCAGGTCTGGGGAACGGGCAGGCCAGTCCATAGCATCAATGCCACCATGCAGGAACTGCTGACACACTCTAGCCATATGAGGCCGAGCATTGTCATGCATGAGAAGGAACCCAGGGCCCACTGCACCATCATATGGTCTGACAATGGGTCTGAGGATCTCATCCTAGTACCTAATGGCAGTTATGGTACCTCTGGCTAGCACATGGAGGTCTGTGCGGCCCTCCGAGGATATGCCTCCCCAGACCATCACTGACCCACCGCCAAACCGGTCATGCTGGAGGATGTTGCAGGCAGCAGAACGTTCTCCACGGCGTCTCCAGACTCGTCTGTCACGTCTGTCACACGTGCTCAGTGTGAACCTGCTCTCATCCGTGAAGAGCACAGGGTGCCAATGGTGAATCTGCCAATCCTGGTGTTCTGTGGCAAATGCCAATCGGGCTGCACGGTGTTGGGCTGTGAGCACAGGCCCCACTTGTGGACATCGGGCCATCATACCACCTTCATGGAGTCGGTTTCTCACAGTTTGAGCAGAAACATGCACATTAGTGGCCCTTGCACAAAGGACCAGATAGCGGTCCTGCTGCTGGGTTGTTTTCCTCCTACGGCCCCCTCCACGTCTCCTGGTGTACTGGCCTGTCTCCTGACATCTCCATGCTCTTGACACTGTGCTGGGAGACACAGCAAACCTTCTTGCCACAGCACGCATTGATGTGCCATCCTGGATAAGCTGCACTACCTGAGCAACTTCTGTGGGTTGCAGACACCGCCTCATGCTACCTCTAGTGGTGAAGGCTCTGGCAAAATGCTAAACTAACCAAAAATCAGCCAGAAAGGATGAGGACAGGGAAATGGTCTGTGGCCACCACCTGCAGAACCATTCCTTTATAGGGGTTGTCTTGCAAATTGCCTCTCATTTCCACCTGTTGTCTGTTTCATTTGCACAACATCAGTGTTGCTTCCTAACTGGACAGGTTGACAGGTTGAAGTGTGATTGACTTGGAGTTACATTGTAATGATTATGTGTTCCCTTTATTTTTTTGAGCAGTGTATGTACTGCATGTATTGATGTAGGGTGGTTATCGCCACGAGGGGGCGATAGAGGTTGTGTGTTGGGGGGGGCGCGACAAGGAGACGTCGCGTCGGCTCTGCATTCTGGAGCGGAGCTGTCCTGAACGCCACAAGAGTCGACGTCATCATCTCTTCATTTCCCTGTTTTACAGGTTCGTGTGTTGTGGAACAATAAGCACAACCCAATCTATTCATTGTATAAGTAACAGTCATTTACTGGATTAATAATTTCAGATAATGTTGCTCTAATTTGTAACACGCTTGTAACAATAGAAATAGTTGGTCAACATACGTGTTGCATGTTGTTTGTGATCCTGTCATTCTTGTTTTATATGGCTACATTTTGGTGGATTTATGTGAATACTAGCGGATGTACCCAACGTCGTCCGGGCTGTTACCGACTTCATCCGGGCAAGTAACACATATGGGAAATAGCTGTTGAAGTTGAATTTACTTATGTGTAGCTTCGACACAATCACGTTAAATGGATACATCAATCATTCCAAAGCCTGTGTTTCGATATTTTATCGAAATATAATTGTTCACACAAGTAACACATATGGGAATAGCTATGAATCTTCTTCCATTACATATAAATCGTACAACACATATTTCTAATCAAATATGACATTACATTACGGTCATGAATGTTCCTTTATTTGTTACCACTTAAACATAAAATACTTTGTCAATTATAAAAATGGAAATATTACGTGTGAATACATTTCCCCAAGTGGGTGTATCCAATGTTATTTCAAAATATAGCAATATCTTAAGCAGTCAGTGCGATTTAAAGTGTTATTTTGCGATTTCCATCAGTCCATATTGTTCATTGATTGCATGCATGACATCACCGCAATGCTTCTGTGTAGACAACATTTTTCGTTGTTCCGTTTGGAACATAGAAGAAGAGTCCTCCTTCTGTACCGACCCTGGAATATCCGACATAAAATTGTCCATGGGCGAAACACGGCGATTCCACATTGATCCCAACAACCTTCAGTGTTTGACCTTGAGCTTTGTTGATGGTCATAGAAAAGCTCATAGAAAAGCTCAATTTCACCGGGATTATTTTAAATGAAACCGGTGTGTCTGTTGGGATCAATGGTATCCATGGAATTAAGACTTCTTCACCAGAGTGTGGGCCCGCCATTATTATGGCCTCCAGGAGATTGTGTTGCATAGCTTTGATAATCAGTCTCGTTCCATTGCACAGTTTTGGCAGATCTATGTTTCGGAGAAGAATAATAGAAGAGCCTACTTTCAGAGCCAAAATATGAGGAGGAAATCCAGAGGGCTGCAATGAGTTTAGAAATTTGGTTGGGTATTGCACCAACTCCGTAATATCTGGCATGGTGTCAACAGACGCCGAGTAATGAGCGTCCCCTGGTATGAGGTCTAGAATGTGTGCATTGGTTTTGTGGACGTCTACATTCTTTGGTGTCAATATTGCGCGCTCACTGAGCCAGTTCCGATGTCGGTGGTTTTCCGCTATATTTGGAAACACCTTTTCCTGAAGCTCCTCTAGACTGGCTGTGTTTTCTCCACAGAACAATGTTCTCAGTCCCTCATCAATTTCTGGTATTTGTCCGCTGCCAATGGTCAAAAGAATGTCCGCAAACATAGCAGCATTTGTGTCACGGTGGGGATGAACTCTCAGTGCAGTTTGAGGGATTTGACATGGCTCCACAAATGAGAGGGTTTAACGCTTGCATTAAGCTCATCCGCTTTTGTTGCTCTTGGGACGACTGGTAGTATTTGTCGAAAATCGCCAGCCATCAGAAGAGCTATTCCTCCCATTGGTTGGGTGCTGTTTTTCAGATCTCTCAACAAATCATCCAGGGACTCAAAGTGTGTTTTGTGAGACATGGTGCATTCATCCCAGACGATTAGCTTGCATTCAATGAGCAGCCTCGCTTTCCCTGTGCCTTTTGCAACACTACATTTCGGTTTGTGCTTGTCTAGACTCAGTTTGAAATTCGAATGAGCTGTGTGTCCACCAGTTAGCAATGTCGCTGCGATTCCAGATGATGCGTCTGCAAGTGCGATCGCTCCGCCACTTCTGACATGGGCAAGTAGTATATTCACAAAGAATGTCTTTCCAGTACCACCAGGCGCAGCCAAGAAAATGAGACCACCAGTGTCGTTTCTAACACTGTGCATTATGGTGTCAAATACCTCCTGCTGTTCTGCGTTGAGCATGGGGACATTAAGGAAATGGTCTAATTCCTCCCTGTCGTATGACGTTTCTCAAAGAACATCTTCAGTGAATGCATCAGCCCTAGTTCTTCTGTTTGTGGCTGGTAATCCATATTCTTTTAAGACTTTGCCGCCGAGTTGTATCAGTTTTTCTTCTATTGCGATTAGTGCTCTGTTAAAAATCACATCAGAATATGTAGCATTCGGATGCATTTGTTTAGCCCTGTGAAGTATGTCTTCGCTCATCGATTCTCTGGGATGACTGTTGGATATTGTTTGTGTATTGGGAACTTGAACAACCTCCATGCAGCTTCATTTGAGCTGATGTATCTTGCCAGTTGGTAACATGTTATTTTGTCATTCTGGTTGAGTCGTGATCCAAAGACAGCCATGTCTGATCCTTTGTGTACATATTTGCATATATACTTGATGGACTTCATGAAGTTGCAGAACTCGACATTTATGTGAGAATTGAATATTCTACTTAATAGCGGACAGTAAGGTAAGACCCATCTGTTATCTACAGTCCGTTCTGTACCCTTGGTCTTCCATTATCAAAGTCAAAGTTATTTTATTTGTCAAATGTGCTATATTGACATACAGCACAGATGAAATTACATGCCTCTCAGACCCAGGTGAATTAGTGAAAATAAATAAATAGACAATCTAAAACAGTGAAGACAAGCTAAACAGGAAAGACAATCTAAACAGGAAGATAATCTAAACAGGAAGACAATCTAAACAAATGAGCAGTCTAAACAAATGAGCAGTCTAAACAAATGGACAGCCTAAACAAATGGACTGTCTAAACAAATGGACAGTCTGAACAGTCTAAACAAATGAACAATATAAACAAATGAACAATATAAACAAATGAACAATATAAACAATAAACAATATCTGGATGTCTTCATCTGTATTGTGGATATCCGTCTTCGCCAGTAAGTGTCTCAATGACAAAGCCTCTCGGGTACTTTTTCGTGCATTTTCAGCCATCCATGCACGGCGAGTCTGGGCTAATCAATCCGCATGGACCATGGATCATGTGACTCTTTACGATTTGAGGTCACTATCATCGTCGGGATCGGGTAATTCGGGAGAGATCAATGAGTCAATGGCATCAGCATGAAGCATGCGCGATAATGCGCATGAGGCAGTCCCCTCTTCTGCTGTTCAATCGTGTAGAATAAACATCGCATTGGACCAAAGATGTTGCTAGATCAGTTTCCTCAGTTTCATTATCTTCGAAATACCCAGACGATGATGTCATGTCGATGCTGTCCACCGAATAGTTCTCTCGTGATCTCTTCTTATTTGGGCTTGCTCGTCATCGTGATGAAGAGGTCAGGTCGTCCACAAGTTCGTTCATACGCCATTGCATTCTGCATTTGTTCGTGCATGTCTCCTGGACCACCCGTGTAAGAAGATGGTAGAATTACCAGTTCACCTACATTGGCGGTATTTCCATCAGTGATCATGGCATCTCACAAATGGGCGTAGTTGTCGACCCTCAATTTCTTCTTGTTCAAGCGTATATAGAGTAGTCGTTCAGCTTCTATCTTGGCATACATGTCCATGAGATACTGACTGAGAATATTGCAGTAATGCAGTAAATGATTCGACTCTTCAACCCTTTTCATCAGGCGGCATGCATAGTAGTCAGCCACGCTGACTTTTAGATTGGATTAGATTAAACTTTATTGTCATTGCACAGAGAACACATGCACAGAGTACAATGAAATGTAGTTAGCATCCAATCAGAAGTGCAAAGGTAGTAGCAAAAAGTGCGACAGTAGAGCAGTTAAATGACTGCATAAATATGTATACATGTACACTATACATTGAGTATTGGCAGTATGTACAGTATGGACAGATGTATACTCAGTGGTGCTTGTACACTGGGGTGTACAGCAGGGTATATACAGTGAGGGAGCAGTGCAAGTGTGTGAATGTGCGGAAATCATAGTGCATATAAGAGTATACAGAGTCAGCGGTGCATATAAGAATGCCCAGGATCTACAGTGCAATTAAGAATATTCTAAGAACTTTCTGACCTGCTGAACTGTTTATGGAATTGTTAGTTGGATGTTAATGTGGTATTGGTCTTGGCCTCCCCAGAACATCAGCGGATACTGTAGTGCGTCATAAGACCACATTGTTTACCGAGGGTGCATTGAATCTTCTTTGGTGTTCCCCAGCTGGTTGTTTATCAGCCGATATAACTAATCGTACAGTGTCTAATATCATTGGTTGCTGCATAGTTTACTTGAAAGAGTTCACCAGGCCATTCCTTGCATGTAAAAGATCTTGCAGGTTGCGTATAATGTCTCTGTTTAGACCTAGGATGACGCCGCATCACTGCATACATTGAGCATCTGAGTCAGGCATTAAATATATTTTAAGAAATGTGGGTTCGGTGCCAGTGGTCAGGTGAATAGATCCGATTCGGTGATATACCTGTCCTTGGATTTTGAACGTTGGGGTCCATCCCTGAGGTGTGGCGTCTTTGGTGCGGCCGAATGAAGTCATTTGGAAGCAGGAATTGTATTTCCTAATTGTAGCAATGACTCTACTACAATGCCACGTCTGTGGCTTTCCGGGGTTCTTTTTAGATAAAGGAGAACACAGGCTTCAAAATAATATGGGGGGTTTAATTCACAACTCAAATCACTTCTTCGCGTTTAACACAGGGAGGAACCAAAATAACATGCAGTCGCGGTGAGTCCGACAGCTGGGTTGCGGGAGTGCAGCGTTGGTGGCTCGCTCAACGTCCCTCCGGTTCCCTCTGGTCCTGTGCGCCCAGCCTCTACTGCAGGAAGAGTGCACAGGTGTAATTTATATACATCGTGAATTGCACTCATTCACTACAGCTGCGTCCTATCCAGGTATTCCGCCCGCTCCGCTCCCCTGTCACTGCGCGACAGCACGCGCCACGCCCCCTCATGGCTCACACTAATGTTATTAAGAAATCCTCTATTTTCAGTAAGTAGAAATTTTAGTGGTTCTGGAGGCTGTCCAAGTTCTGGGAGTCTTACTTTACCATTGGAGCAATACAACCCATCTGGTTCGCCAACAAACTTCAACGCTTTACAATGTTCACACTGCACGTCCATTGCTCCGACGGAAGCATTTTGTTGTGTTAGGTTTATAATTGAAAGCGGCTCTGTTCCAGTCCAACCTACACTGTTGAGATGCTACAGTTGCACGTCTATCTGTTCGTTGCCTGGTTTGTCGTTGTTCTGGGTTTTCGATTGACCATCCTGCTGCTGTCTGCTCTCTGTGCGTTCGTTGTCTGGTTTCTCGTTGTTCTGGGGTTTCCAGCAACTGTCCTGTTGCCGTCTGCTCTCTATCTGTTCGTTGCCTAGTTTCTCGTTGTTTTGGGGTTTGGAGCGACCGTTGTGTTGCAGTCTGCTCTCTGTTCGTTCGTTGCCTGTTTCTCGTTGTTTTAGGGTTTCCAGTGACCGTGTCGTCTGCTCTCTATCTCTTCTTACTCTTTATTGTCGCTGTTCATGCGTTTCCTCTGAGCGTGCTGTTGCTGCATGGGCTCGCTTTGTGGCTAGATTTTGTTGCCGTTCGATAGTCCCCTCTCCCCAATTTGCCTCGGATCGACTTCTTTGTCGGGATAATCGTTGTTTCTTCATCACTTTCTTAACGTCGTTCGACATTATATGCTCGTGCTTTTCGAGGGGACTTTTGATAGGTTGCTCTTTTTCGGAGGCATTTCATAGTACCTGCAACATGAGAAGAATAATTATGTCACAAAGAGAAATAGAAATACAAGGAAATACAAGGAAATCATGATTGGTTGGAAAATACAATAATGTGGAGGAGTAAACAGGGTTAAGTTAGTTAAATTAGGAAAGTAATTGCATAAGATCAATACTCTACATACAACTGTATCATTATGGCATGTTACATTGAAAAAAAATGTCCGACTGTATCCCAAAATTACTGATTTACCATCCTTCATGTCATTGTCAAATGACAAATATCGACAAATGGTCCGATGGACTTTAAAATTAGCGACGATATTCCATTTGTTTACATGAATAAAGTGTCATTTACATTTGTAAAAAATGGCATAAAAAAATTGATGTATGATGTACATTGTAGCTAGAATTAAAATATATAATTGAAATGCACTCACGTTCGTTAAACGTTGTTGTCGTGGAATATTGTGTAACATTGGTGTCGTGGAATACTGGAGGCCGCAAAAGAACATACACAAATATATGAGGGAGTTGTGTCTAGGTTGTAACATTTAGAGCCATTTATACCTATTCACCCCCCCGAAGAATCGTTACCTTACCGTGGTGGGGGGGTTTGGGTGCCCCAGTGAACCTGGGAGCTGTGTTGTCCGGGGCAATAGCCCCTGGTAGGGTCTCCCAAGGCAAAGTGGTCCCAGGGGAGGGGCCAGACAAAGAACGATTCAAAGACCCCCATGACAAGGCCTTCGAAAAACAATGCTACCTCGCCCGGACAAGGGAAACCGGGGCCCCCTCCTGGAGCCAGACCTGGGAGGGGAGCTCGTTGGCGAGCGTCTGGTGGCCGGGCCTGGATCTATGGGGCCTGGCCGGGCCAAGCCCAAAAAAGCAACGAGGAGTCACCTCCCTGTGGGCCCACCATCTGCGGGGAGAGTCATTGGGGTCGGGTGCAGTGTAAACCGGGTGGTAGGCAAAGGCGGGGTCCTGGGCGCGCGGATTCCCGGCATTGCCGACTGGTTCTAGGGACGTGGAAGG
>OMOU01093225.1:0-10000 GCA_900312585.1 Malacocephalus occidentalis
ATCTGCTTGAACAACGGTTTTGTTTTGAAGAAAGTTTTGGACACCAACCTACCTTTCAAGTTAGCTATTTTGGGGCCTGCTGACTGTACACAATTGACACTGGACATGTCCAATCAACAATTAAAAGTATTCTGGGGTGTGTTAGCATGGCTCGACAGGAGACATGCTATTAACTGGCCCATCAGTTAATGGCAGTATATCGTGAGATACATGGACTTTGGTTACCTTGCACTTCAACTCTGTGAGTGCACCCTGGAGGAATTCCTGAAAGCTGATTTGCCAGAAGTACAGAAGAGAAATCTTGTTAAGGAGGTTTTATCGAGCTTGAGTGTGCTACATCCTCAAATCATCCATCGGGATATTAAACCACAGAACGTCTTGTTGGGTAAGAAATGTGGAAATGTTACATTTCAACCATTTCCGTGTAAACCATTATATTGTCTTATCTTGAACAATAGCTTCATTTTGCAGATGTTTGCGGTAAGGCACGGTTGGCTGATTTTGGCATCAGCAGAAGACTTCCCAACGGGCAGACTGCCTTGCACACAACAAGTGCTGGGACAAAGTGCTGGAAGGCCAGAGAGATTTTAGCTGAAGATGTTGCTGTACCATGCAAGATGAGCGCTGACATACAGGTTTGCTTTGTGTTCAGAAAAAACATTTGGTGAATGTATTGATTGTGATTGGTATTGACAGAAATGTTTAAATGTTTGTTGTTTTTGTATCCATGGCGTAGGTGGCAGGGATGTTGACATACTACATCCTATCTGGAGGACATCATCCATTTGGCAGTGGCTTCAGGTGCAAGAGCAACATATATGACGGCAAGTACAATCTTGAACATGTTCAGGATGTGACAGCAAAGGATCTCATTCAATGGATGATCAACGGAAATCCAAGAGAAAGGCCTACAGTGAAGCAATGCCTGGCCCATCCCTTCTTCTGGTCCACATCAAGGTATTCAGTGTTAATGTTTAATATGAATTGACAACAGACCCATTTCATAAGATAGTTTTGTGAAAAATATTTCAATGTGAATGATCCTTCATCAGAAAAACAGGGTACTTACGAAGTATTGGCAATGAAGAAGAGGTGAGAAACTACAGAGCGACAGACAAATGTCTTCTTGATGAGCTGGATGGGGATGTAGGGGAGGCAACCTGGAAGAACTGGAAACAAAAGGTGAAGAGCAGGTCATGAGAGAGAGAGACAGAGATACAACAAAGGAGAAAAGAAGCAACACTTATCTGTGAGTTCATGCTGTTTCAGTTTCCACCGGAGCTGATCCAGAATATTGATGCCAAAGGACAGTATTCTGAAAAAACTGCAGGATTACTTCGCTTCATCCGCAACCTCATTGAACATTAGTAAGTAAAGATGATCAGAAGGGATGCAGGCATCCTTGACGCAACACACTCCAACAATCCCAGTTCATTTGTAGACATCGAAAACCTTTGCCCTTTCTTGTAATGTATGTGTTGCTTTTAATGCTTTGTTCAATATTTGGAAACTAGTGAATTGTGAATAATCATCTCACCAATCTCAAACAATGAGGTTACTGTTTACTAATTGATTATTAATAATACTACTACTGTCTATGTTCTACAGTCCTGAGGATGCAAGGCGTATTGATTTGATGTCCACATTTCCTGATCTCCTTGGACGTGTCTACATATTTGCCAGAAATCATGGTTGGAACAGCAGGCCCAGCCTGGAAAACATGTTTCAAGAAGATGACGACGTCACATCCGGCCGTACGATGGACGCGCTCAACCTCGAGGACCAGGATACAGGCCTCTCTGTACCGGTCCAAGAGTCAGCAGGACCACTCCATGCAGTCGCCGTCATACCATAGGTGACAGCGTCGGTGGCCCCCCTGAGTTTGGGTTCAATCAGAGGGAGCGTCGCCTGACTGCAGCAGTAGATAAACACACTTGTCTGCATTCACTTTCAATCAATAGTTTGTCTTTCAGCCTTTTATTTGTGATCTTCTGTGATTTACAACGAAAACTATATATGTATCATGTCCAAATGTTATATTGTGTATACAATACGTTTTTTAATACACTTGCAAATGTATCATTTTACTCTTGTTTTTATGACTGTGTACAGTCTATGAATAACATGTAGGCAGGTCTTATTTTTGATGATTATTAAGGTTGTCACACTTCTGTGATGATACTTCACTATAATTGCAAGAAGGCATTTCACCATCGAGTGTAAAGAATTCAAGAAATGCAGAGCGTGAGCATGCTTCTTCCAGGTGTTATGAACATGTTTTTTATTATTATTTTGTATTATTTTATGTAAGTGCAAAGAAAAATAACCGTTCACAGGTTATATAGGAACAAATCCTAGAAGTTACATTCGGATATAAATATGTATGTTCAGTGGTGGACTACTGACATTATCACTCATCCATTAACACATTTCTTGCAATCCAGTTTGCCTTTCATGTCATTCATACTTTTTCTTTCCCTTGGTCTCAAGAATGCGGAATATAACAAGTGTGTGATCACAAAGTTCAGGTTTTTGCATCTAAAAACAATGCATTTTGCAGGAGCATGACATTGTGAGCCAGAACATTTCTTTTGTAAGTGTTGTAAGTGTTTACCTAAGTGAGAGGGATGCCCTTAACAGGGGGAAGGGATGGATTTCCAGGCTGCATTGTAATTCTGATGACGTTTTTCAAATATTTTAAGCCTGTTGAATGTTTCTCTAAAATTATACTGGAAACTATCTGCTAAATATAAAAATAAATAAGATTTATGATCTAACTATGATCTAAATGTACATGCACGCACGCACACATTCCCAGTATATAAAAGTACAACCGTTCTATTCTAATCTTTATGTACCACTAGCACTATATTGTCTTTCAACAAATGTACTTATGCCAAATCCCCTAAATGTGAATGTACAATACACACACATATATATTAAGTGTGTGTGTGTGTGTGTTACAATATTATACGAGTGGCTCCACTGAGTGCTGAAGGTCTAAGTCACATTATATGACACACTGGCCGTGTTACTATATGATCATTCGAGTGTTTCGAGCTCTTTAGGGGGCTGAGAGGGGTCTCATATGTTGTGGCCTGGGATGGGAAGCCATTTCTGCCTGAAGCTGTGGTTAAGGCTTGCACACATGGAACTTGGCTTGGGGCTCCTCGACACCGCTTTGGTGTGTTCTGTGCTTTAAAAGGAACTATTACGACCCGTAGGCCTAATTAGATTAGATTAGGGTTGGCATAAAGCTATATAAATGTGATCTAAAAAAGACGTCGATGTCTTTGTTGTTATTCAATCTGAAATGATCCTTTCACCTGTAGGACGCCATTGGTGTTTACATCGCAGGGCATTCTGGGTAGTGGTGCCATATGGTTGAGCCGGTCTTGGTCCTGTTCTCTTGACCTTACAGTGAGACACTGTGACTAAGTGTCAAAGTGTCAAAGTGTCAAAAGACTATAAGTGTAACACAACACTGTGTTACACTTATGTTCTCATGTTCTTATGTTCAGCCTTTTCAATTTGAACCTGAGCGCAGGGGACAATATAGAAGACATGACTCAAAATGTACATGTCCGAGAGGTGAGGAGGAGTGGGGCAAAATCGATTGTCTGTGCAACCACTGCAAGTCTCTGCCATCCGAGAGGGAGAGCGTCTGTTGTAAAGAACACCGCTTTGTGCCAGCAGCTGTTCAAGGTACATTTTAGTATTCATGTGAATTTTGAACTTTTCTTTCCTACTTCAGATGACATGTTTGTAGTTGAAGACAGTGGAGGACTGTGTAGTTTCAGCTGTAACAGTACCTGTGCTCACAAAGACATTGTAACGAGACCGTGTTATGAGACATCATTATGTTTGAAACGGCCCACAGCGTTTCTCAGGCCAGACGTGGCAAAACAACGTTTAAAGTCGCCTAGGTTACGGCGTACTCCAATGCTCTTTGTGTTTCTCAATATGGCGGCATATCGCAAACTAAAATGTGTGCCACAGGGAGAGTCACAAAACCATTCTCCGTACACAAGAATGACGTCAGCGCTTCTGAATGAACGCCTGTGAGCAACCGCTTTAGTGTTCGCCATCGACAATCAAAGCTTGTCGCCAAATGTTTTGTTGGAGTTCCAAAAAATGACGGACAGCTCATTAGAGGCGAGGCTGGCGAGGAGCGGAGGAGTCCGTGGTCTCCGTCCGTGTCACAGCAAACCTTTTGGACCTGCAACGTTTTCGGACGGCTGGCCTGTGACTGGTGACAGCAGCCATGCAGAAGGTGGTGTGGTGAGGGGAAGGCTGTTGGTTAAAACTGTGGAAACATACTAGCTGCTTTGGGAAGTGCTGGTTTAGCATGACATGGCGATATTCTCTCTCCCTCTTCTGCTTTCTCTCTCTCTCTTCAACAATGCGCTTCATTGGCATGAATGACAAAACACTGGTTACATTTTAACAGATTCAACGGGCCGCACGCACGCACGCACACACGCGCACACACGCACACGCACGCACGCACGCACACACGCACGCACATACACATGCATGCACGCACACGCACACACGCACACACACACGCTGGAGACTAGGGTTCCCCATCCCGGTAACCATGGCGCCCTGAGTTACCCATGGTTGCACAGCTCCCAACCCATAATAGTTAAGAAGAGGCAGAGCGCTAGAGAACTCAAGAAATTGGGAAAACTAAAAAGTCTGGAGTCTAAAGAGCAAAGGAGAAGAGTGTGAAGTGAATGAGAGGGAGGGGGAGAGAGAGAGGGAGAGAAAGAGAGCAAGAGAGGGGAAGAGAGAGAGAAAGAGGGAGAAAGAGAGGGAGAGATGGCGGGGGGAATATTGTCAGCAGGTCAAGTGGGTTGACTGCTGTGACCAATAATCTGTTAAAGACGACATTCAAGTTATGATGTAGAATTCTGTCTTCTGAATGCTGTACCAATTATACAGCTAATTATACTTATACTATCATTACGCTACTGAATTAATTTGACCACTCGTGGGTTTAGAACAATGGCAACATCATTGTGGTGGTGGGCGTTCTGGTTGGCAAGGAGTGTGTGTTGCACAAAGGCACTCACACACACAGCAAGACACACACACACACACACAGACACACACAGCCTCTCCTCCTGGTATGTTTACACTTACACAAACACTGTGTCAGGGCCAGCCCGCCAACAAACAACACACAAAGACACTTTTAAACATACACACACACTTAACAATACATTGTTATTTATAAGATAATCCTCCATGAAGCATACACAAACAAAAGATATAGAAGGATAGGAAAGGAGTTCAGAGGGCGAGAGAGAGAGAGGGAGAGGGAGGGGGAGAGGATATTTGAGTATCCACTCAAATATGCACCAATTACAACATTGTTTCTTTTATAGTTTCTCTTCTCTTGGGAAGCACTTAACTAGAGTCAGCCATGACTAAAGCATCAACCATGCATGGTGGGCGCACACACACAAGTACACACACACACACAGGGCCCATATGGAAACTCTCAGCTCTCTTAACAGCGTTATGTTTCACTGGTTTAGCTCTGTTTATAGTAAATATATACACACACACACAGTATGTATACTCTCAGCTCTGTGTATAGTCCCTCACCAATGAATGAATGAATGAACAAACTAGCTAGCTAGCACAGAATGACGAACAAACACCTGAGTGCAAACACAACTCCATTCATTCATTCATTCATTCAGGAGGACAAACACACATTTGAACGACCTCATTAATAAGCCAACACATGAACGGATGATTGGATGTGAATGATTGATTGACTAACTGATTGACGAACTCACGACACATTTAATAAGTGAGTAATTAAGTAATTAAGGTCACACTCCTGCCTCACGCCCGTTGTCGTGCCAGCTCCTATTGGTCCGTTCCACTCCGTGTCCGTTTCTGTCGTGAGTACACTTCTGTTATACCTGCGTCACTGGAGGCTGTAAGGGGAGCGAATGAACACTTGAACTGCGTTAACTAAAACTGTACTGTTGCTCAGACGTTGATATTTGATCTAGTGAAACCAGATCTACTCTATGCCGTGCAAGCTCTGTCTGTCTTTGGTTTAGTCTGCACCCACACATGGAAATGTACCACATTTACATATAGATATTTATATTTAGGGCATTTGCCCGATGCTCTGGACCAAAGCGTCTTACAATAAGCACATTTGTTGAAAGAGTGAAACAGCTGACTGTGTATATTCTCTCTCTCTCTTTCTTTTCTGTTTTAAGTTTTATGTGTGGAGAACACTGTTTTGCTCAGAACACCACACAGCACCACACATACATGAAGTATATAATTGTACGCATAGTATTTTGGTAGTACAGCTGGAGACAGCCATTCATAAACATGTGTGTGTGTGTGTGTGTATGTGTGTGTGTGTATGTGTGTGTGCGCGCGGCTCCAAATCTGCATTGAGTTACCTGACATACAATGAATCTGATTCATTATGAGCAAGGAAGCAGATAACTTATAGCTGCTGATGGATCAAATATATATGAACCTAAAATCGAATAATTAATAACTAATAACTAATAACTAACTAATAATAACTAATTAATAACTATTAATTAAAATATAATTTTTCAACATATATTAATCCAATACTAAATGATTTGCTGAAATATATGGGTGATGTTATTCACATCATAACAGCAGACGGGTAACTTATATTTTCAATGCTTCCTTCCCGCTTTTCTTCCTTGCTTCCCGGTCGTACCGTCCTCCTGACTGAATGAGTTCAATATTTCCACGGTGTCCATGACTACCAATTATGAATACAGTTCCTCACCTTACAACAGTCAGTTTCCTTTGTGGCACAGAGTTGGGAAAACGGAGTAAACGCAGATACTTTGCTATTCATTACCTGTACGGATGCCCGCTTGGGTTTCCAAATACGGGGAAATACTGTCGCTTAGTGGACATAAGAGGTATCGCATTACAATATGCAATTCATTACCTGTATGATGCCCGCTTGGTTTTCCTAATGCGGGGAAATGCTCCCGCCTACTGGACATAGGAGGTATCGCATTAAATGTGCTAAGATTACCTGTATGGATGACCACTTGCTTTTCCAAATGCGGGGAAATACTGCCGCCTACTGGACACAAGAGGTATCGCATTACAATGTGCTAAGATTACCTGTAGGATGACCACTTGCTTTTCCAAATGCGGGGAAATACTGCCGCCTACTGGACACAAGAGATATCGCATTACAATGTGCTATGATTACCTGTATGGATGACCGCTTGCTTTTCCAAATGCGAGGAAATACTGGGTATCGCATTACAGCTTCAGAGCTGTACCTTGGAATTACATTGTACTTGGGACAAATCTTATATAAGGCTAATAAAAACATGGAAGAAGACCGTCGCCTGACCAGCGGCGGTTGGAACGAGGTGGTCCCCGGGCGCTGCACTAGCTGCCCACCGCTCCTGGCCTGACCGCGGAGGAAGATAGCCATGGATGGGATAAAAGCGGAGGAACAATTTCACGGCGACACCTATGGGGGCGTGTGTGTGTGGGGGGTGGACTGGGAGGGCCGCCGTGCACGGGTGTACATGCATGGTGTGACCGCGACAATAAAGACAGGGGTTGTCCGTCCGTTAATTATTATTATTATTATTATTAAAAAAGGTATGAGAAGTAGCTTTTAATAACACAGAGTCAACATTAACGTTCTTTCACGTCGTCGAGGGACTATAAAATAAGATACTACTGTAAAATCTACAGGGGTCGTGACTCAAAGAAAGATTGGGAATGGCTGATACCTTGTTATGACATGTGAATAAATTAGGGCTAATAGGCCCAAAATATGCACACATGCAATTAAATAGACCTGTTTAGCAGCAGGAGAAACACAGGTCCAGCTCATCACAATAACGATAGGTCTGTTGGATGGAGCACCAGTACAGACACAACTAGTCCAGTAAATATACATTGATACCATGCTGGGGGTTGCGACAGACATGAATAAAACCAACCGAACGTTTCAATTACAGGCACAGGACATTACTTTACCCTGCTACTACAGGAAAAGGACGTTACTTTACCCTGCTACTACAGGAACAGGAAGTTACTTTACCCTGCTACTACAGGAACAGGAAGTTACTTTACCCTGCTACTACAGGAACAGGAAGTTACTTTACCCTGCTACTACAGGAACAGGAAGTTACTTTACCCTGCTACTACAGGAACAGGAAGTTACTTTACCCTGCTACTACAGGAACAGGAAGTTACTTTACCCTGCTACTACAGGAACAGGAAGTTACTTTACCCTGCTACTACAGGAACAGGAAGTTACTTTACCCTGCTACTACGGGAACAGGAAGTTACTTTACCCTGCTACTACGGGAACAGGAAGTTACTTTACCCTGCCAGACACAGAGTGAACAAGTGATCGTGGCTTGTCTGCTTCATTCCATCCGTGGGGCTCGCCTCCGTATAAATGATGCAGGCATTTTCAGTTTACCCAGTTTTGTTTATTAAGTTTTTACAAATGAAGTAACAAATTTGGAGCGCAGAGCGCAACAACATCCTGTTTCCTTATGAAGCTTCAACACTCAGTGCAAAGTTTTTTTTTTAAAGGCTGCCGATGACCCTAACACATGACACATGACCTTCGAGTTCGACCTTCGCCCCCCCCCCCCCCCCCCCCCACGCCACCGTCCGCCGTGTCTTCTCGGAGTGCTTTATTATTGAAATCAAACCGTGTCAAAGTCGACGCGAGAGAACAAACTCAAGTAAAAAACAAAAAGAAAGAAAAATATTCTCAGGATTATTAGTATGAAAACAAAGAACAGATTTGTGTTGTCGTAGCCACTGTATGTTTCATCCTAGATCATTGCACGGAAGAGAGAAAGCTACATCAAAGAAAGTTATTGTATCTGTGTGTGTGTGTGTGCGCGCGTGAGAAAGTATATATATTCATGTGTGTGTGTGTGTGTGTGTGTGTCGCTAAAAGGTATGTTCACATTCACATCCGGGTACTTTGACGGAGTACTACTACACAAAAGGCGTAAAGGGATTTTTAGGCCTAAAAGCCAATCCTGCACAGAGTCAAGTGAATTGACCTTCACAATAAGAGTCCCCCCTTCACAATAAGAGTCCCCCCTTCACAATAAGAGTCCCCCTCCACGCCAGCTACCACACAGCTAACGGCAACACAGTCCACTGCCAGAACAACTGAAGTATGAGTGATTCACAGTTCCAATCAAACGTGCCTATAGGTAGCAACACTGCTAAAACGTTCACAAAAAGAGAGAAAAGGAACACTATTATTGAACTATACTGTATATCTATTAACAGCCAGCAGGGGACAAGAAGGTTGGTGTTATTATTTAGTGTTGGATTTAAAAATGGATATATATATATATACTGTATATATTCATTGGCATGGACGCCCCCTCATTCTAAAGAACCAATCGCGTGTTCCAACCAACTCTCCACGCTGGGCCTGATTGGCCCAGCGGCCATCTTGGTTGAACTAAGATGGCCGCCGCGTGACTCAGGTCCATTTCCGAATGTCTCCATAGATCATCAGCATCCCGTCAAAGCATCCTTTTGCGTGCGCACACGGCCTCTCATCTCACAACTGGCACCACTGTCCTGCTGACCATCATCAGCATCCTCATCACATCCACGGCCAGTCAACACGCCACCACTGTCATCTTCATCGCAACTTCCACCACAATCATCACCATCATCTTCTTCATCACCACAGTCATTACCATCGTCATTATCTTCATCACCACAGTCATCACCATCCCCTTCATCACAACTTCCACCACAGCCATCACCCTGATCTTCATCACAACAACAATCATCACCACATTTGTCATCACATCACATCATTATCATCGTCACCTTCACCTTCATCAACACCACCACACTCAGAACCAATGTCCACATGACCCTGAAAGGCAAATCATAGCTTGTTCTGTTCACATTTTCCCCTTTTCCCGCTCCGACCAATCCACAG
>OMOU01093520.1:2814-17837 GCA_900312585.1 Malacocephalus occidentalis
GGCTTATGTGATGAAATCCAGCGTGACGTATGTGCAAGACCAGTGGACACCAGCGCATACACACACACACACACACACACACACACACACACAATCCTATGTTTCTTCTTTTCCCAGTGCTCAGTGGGCATTGCATTGATCGATATCAAAATCACATCAGCTGTGATCGATTCTGAATGTTGAGATTAACATTTGTTCTCATCCTTCATCCCTTGTTCTCGCTGTCTCTCTCTCTCTTTCTCTGTCTCTCTCTCTCATAGAGAGCCAATCTCCACAGTCAATCTCTCAATCATTTCCCTCAGAAAGGCCCACAAAACAGCTTGATCTAATTTGGTCCAGGCTAAATCCTCACTGTGTGTGTTGCATTTGTGCGTGTGTGAGTGTCCTCAAAGATGGAGTGTCTGAGTATGGACATGTATTTCTAAAGCCAAGCCCACTTTAGGTTGCCACGTCTAGTTGTGGAAGCGATTTGTAAACTCACTGCACACATAACAAACAGACTGGAACAACATGACCTGCGGTGTCTGCGTGCCCGACTGAATAATCACTGTGGTAACTGTGTCTCTGTGGTGTGTGGGCCTGCAGACGAAGTGACCATGGAGGAGGTGGGCCAGAACACTCAGCTGAGGGCAGGGGAGCTGATCATCATCGTGGTGGTCCTGATCATGTGGGCAGGTGAGACTGGAAACACACCACCCTTTACATGGCCATACAGTAGAGAGAGAGGGGGATAGAGAGAGAGAGAGGGAGAGTGAGATACAAGGCAATATAAACCCAGTGCACGTAGTAAAAAGTGTCTCCTGCCACTCCTGCCACACAGCCTGTGTGACAGCCTCCTGCCAAGTGGCTTTTCTGTACCCACACCCAGGACACAGGCAGGTGCGCTGAAGATCAGTTTATTGGATTGCTGTTAAAATAGCTTTTTTTGTAAAAAGCATGGAAAAAGACGGCACGGCCAGTGGAGTCCGGTGCGGATGCAACAGACATAGGCGGTATAAAATGCAGGTTGGACTGACTCTTGGATCATTTATCATCCCACAGTGACCGTGACGCATTAGAACTCATTATAAGCATACGCTAGGTCGCCAGTGAACAGGTTTTTTGGGCAGCTGTAACAACACTGGCAGAGCGGAGCGGGCACACAATTCAAATGAATGGCGTATTAAAGAGGTGCTTAAAACCGGGTCAAACGTGGCAACTTGGAATGCATTGCACTAGAAATGACCATATTATTTCAAAAACTAAATGGAACCTCTCAATATGTAGAAACACGCAAATACTATGTAAATGTAAAAAGTTGTCCTTTCGAGTCATCTGTCTCAAGTCATGTAAACAAAGTCAAGCAAATCTCTAGGTCTGACTCGAGTCAAGTCAAGTGACCCGAGTCACCCATCACTGTTACACCCTGACATGTCAGCGCGCTCTCTCTCTCTCTCTCTCTCTCTCTCTCTCGAGTGTTTGATGATGGTTGTTTCATCCTTAGCCTTGATCGCCCGCCGCTCCACAGTGTGCAGCCTCACCTCGTCCCAGAGTCTCATCAGCCACCAACCACACACACGCCACATGTTATGCATTGTAAGCAGTATACGTGATTCTAGATTGTAGAGGTCTACAGGAACAAGTAAGAGGTGTTTCGACAGCATGGCCGCACGGCAGGATCACCTGCCCCCCATCTTAGGTGACTCTGTGGTCAGTCGTTAGTCTTATGAGGTAAGGTGTCATTAACCTTAAATGTCGCATGATGGCTGCTGCTTAAATAGAAACATGTTCTCATCGTCCCTCACTTTCTCCTTCATCTCTTTCTTTCTTTCTCTCTCTCTCTCTCCCGCCCTCTGCTCCTCTCTCTGCCCTTCCTGCTTTTCATCCCCAGGTGTGATTGCGCTCTTTTGCCGTCAGTATGACATCATCAAAGACAATGAGCCAAACAACAACAAGGACAAAGCCAAAAACTCTTCAGAGTGCAGTACGCCCGAGCACCAGTCGGGGGGGCTGTTGCGCAGTAAGGTATAACCGACCGCCCCAACCAATCCCTCTCCTGTTCCTCCCCAACCCCGGGCGCCTACCCATGCAGCGGCGCCGGGCAGGTGAATGGTCCCGGATAACTCTTGACCATCTGCAATATTATTATCCGCTGCCTCATGGACGTGCATGACCCCGTCTGCGTGAATATCCCCACGATTTCTCTTTCTATTTCTGCTGTTGGTCATTATCCATGATAAGCCCTTTTGGATGGTGCCCACGTGGTACAAATAGTCCATTATCTCCCTTTTTCTACTACTACTATTTTGTGTTCAGGAAAGGAGGCAGAACCTATTGACAAGTATGACAAGTTAAATTGACGACTATGTAAATGTGGGGGGAAAGAAAATCTGTTTTAAAAAGTATTTCTGAGTCTAGATCTCGAACTCAATGCCAGGTAGAGATCTCAATGCTGAGCCACTGATGACAGGTCATCTAAATGACACAGCATCAACATGTTCATGTAAAAAACGATAATCACAAAACCTGCCAGCGTTCCCTGAGCTCTCATCTCCTACTTTCCCTTTCAGCATCCCAAGAACAACAACAACAACAACAGAATGCCATCTGTCAACATCATCGAGGTGTGACCGCCCGGACGCCGTCTCTTCATCAACACTTTGTGTTCTTGCAAAAAAGACACACATATGGCAGCCCGCTGCTCACACCTCCATCTCTTTAGTTATTGGCTGATGGTGATGATGATGATGAGGCTGGAACTTGCGGTGGTGGTGGTGGTGGTGGTGACAGAGGCTCCTTCTAGGATGAAAAGCCGCAGGACTCTGGAGGCTTCCTGTGGCTCGGTTGAGAGCGGAGGCAGCGGCACTGAGAGACTGACGGGTTCGGCCTGAGTGATCGGTGTACTTAATGGCCTCCGTGCCTCCGTGCCCAAGAACGCAGAGATAAGAGCCTAACGGCCACAGAGACGAATCTCGATTAAAAACCAAGCTGACCGCCAGCCAACCTGTCCACGAGGCCATGAGACCCAGACTGATAAGCGGAACGCCGTACGCCGTATTGCAGCAGGTTGCCAATGAACAACACCGACCGTTTTTGCGATACTGCGGCACAGAGCGGTGAGACTCCCACCATTTTTCCGGATGACTGACTCCTCCACGTGGTAATCTCCTGCCTATCCAGCCCCTGGCCTATCACGTGTCCCCTCCCCCTCTCCTCAGCCTTCGAAGCCGTGATCATTTGTTATCGATCATATCGCATCAGTACATAATTCGTTTCTACTGATGCAGGTGTCCTACGGGTTTTGGGCGGGAAGATAAATCACTCACATGTGCAGCACACAATGCTGATTTCTTAGCGTGGTTCCTGTGCTACTTTGTCGCCGTTCATCCATCTGCTATTCTTTTGGATTTACCATCAACAGTCTCTCTGAAACTTCTGGGAAATGTAGTCTATCTGCGAGACGGGTTTCCCCTGCTCAGGGAATCCAGTCTCTGTGGACCTCATGCAGGGGTCCACTCTGGTTTATGATTTGGTGAACACCGGGACGGCACCAAACTGATGACTTCAAACACCACCGGCGCTTTGCTAGCACTGCATAAGCGTATTATTTACCGCAGAGAATATTGAATTGCATCGACATACATCTTGATATTGCCCTTTGTGAAAACGTTTCACACTTCATTGATCTGCCCTGTACGTGACCTTCTGACCTTACTACCGCCCCTCTTTCATTTTACAGAGATGGATTTTTTATTGAGAGGGGGGTGGGAGAGGGGGATTGAGGGCATTGAGAACATGTTTTATCATGTGAACTTTAGGGGGTGCTGGGCTCACAGAGTGGTGGACTTTACAGTGAGCTCCCTGTGTCTCACCAGTAGGAGCACTGGGTGAGCGGACAGCGGGGCGCCGTTGGCTGAGAGAGGTGGAGGATAAACAGGAGGTCTCAACGCCGGCATGCCCTTCCTTCAGAACCTCCAACCAAACCTCCAACCAAACCCAAAAGCCCAAAGCATGCATTATCTTCCCTCTCCTCGCTCTGATGCTTCAGGCGTGAGTGGGGTGAGGCGTGGGAAGATCGGAAAAGGTTGCAAGAACTGAAAGAACTTTATAACTTTATGATTCATTCAAGGGATTCATTTTTTCCAGGGGCCCCGTTTTCGTTTGACCTCGATGTCTTTAGTCACTCGGTTTCTAAAGAGGCCCCAGAAGTTGCCACCTTCCACCGTCACTCCATGTTGACATCTGGAACCAGATATGCCACAAAGAAAGAAGGGCTTCTACCTGAAATATACTTTCAATTGGTCAACATTGCGTGAACAGGACAAAGTGTTGCCAAAAATGTAATGAGAACTGCATTAAGAGGACTGAACATGGTGGTATGTGCTATGGTGGGTACCAGGTATAGCTGTATGTTCATCAAAGTAAGATACATTTTTAATTTGTAATCAAAAAAAGAATAATTTCTGAATTCAAAGTGCTTTTGAGGGCTGCTTAAAACACAATAGAACTGCCTTAAAATGTCCATTATATTATACTGTAGAGGACGGAATGTCAAACGCCCCAATGTCTCACTTCACGTTGTGTGCTTCACATGTTGAACCCAAAATTCTAATGTCTGTTCACAACCTGAACTCACAGGTGACCCGGGTGCATTCAGCTAGGACACCGTGTACCACTGCAGAGCTTAAATAATACTAAGAAATCGGTGAATGTAACTATCACAGAAGACCCGTGGCCGTGACATTTTATCATGTAAATACATTTTAGATTTCATGTCTGCCTTGTGCTGTGGAGAGATTTTATGAAACAAAGAAATGTTCAATGTTTGGCAAAGGTTTTTCCTCATGAAGGACTTGCTAATAAATGACGGTGGATTTCGTAGGCATTTGGTTTGTGGGCACTATTACTTGTTCTGTGGTGTAACGGGGCGTGACCGTGATAGATCAGCAGCATCCTCGATCGTTCTGTGTATCTGTCACGTTTTGTTGTTGTGCTAACTGTTAGCGTGCGTTACAACAGATGAACAGCAGAATGGTTCCTGCTCACCGCAAGGGGGGGGGAGGATCGTGAGGAACGTTCCGGTTGATGTGTTGTGTTGTGTAGGCTGTGAACCCATTGAATGACCAATCACATCAATACTTTTGTTGGCCAACGTGAGCTTCTGCATTGAGTGTCACTGTGCGCACACTGTACAGTTCACCCTCATTGTGCTTGTGTATTCTGGAGAGAGAGAAAGCGTGTTGGGAGAAGCACACGCTTGAGATTGAAGGACACAAAATGCTTTGCAGAACGGTGACTAACCATTGATCCCTCTCTCTCTCCCTCTCTGTTCCGCGTCTAATTAGTACAACGACTTAAAGACAGTCCTGTTTCCACCGTGAGCAAAGTCCCCAGTCGGTGACAGATGAGGCCTTTTAAAAGCCAGTGATGTACACACAGGCTGAGAAGAGAATGAGATTGTACAAGAGTTCAACACGAGCCCAACAGACAGGTTGCTGAACGCAGACGTTCTGGCCTCTCACTAAATCTCAGAGCGGCGTTTTGCCTCGCTTGGAACGGAACCGAGACCACAGTAGCTTGCTCAATAGTTATTTTCTATTGTGTCTTAACATAACGACCATCGATGTATTGATCTGTATTTCCCTCAGCCCAAGTGAACTCCCCTCTTCCTCAAGCTGTTTCGATTTGGCTTATATCATTTATCCAAAGATTTTCTTACAAAACATTCTTAACGTTCTATAATAACTTAATGAAAGTAATTAATACTGTTAATTACTGTATTATACACGCTCAGTTGCTATTGTAAATATGGTATATTCTTCATCATCAAATTTGAATGTCTGTAGACTTGTAGTCAGCGGTCACCACATTGCTATCAAATTGCCACTGGGAATGGTGCTAATGAGCATAAACGGGTGTGGTTTATGTATGGCAGAAAGCTGGTTGTCCAACTGTTGTGTCAACGTATATCTTTTCCACTGTTTATTATAGTCAACTAAGTCAATGAAAGTTGTTTCTAAGTGTACACCGTTACCATTTCTGACCAGGTATGGTTAAATCTGTCGTCCATATAGAGAAAAAATACAAACCATTTTCTAAACAGACGTTATGGTGATGACTGTAAAAACTCAACATTCCACTTTAGCCCTGAGGTGGTAAACCACCGTTTTTTAAAACCACTGACAATTTCAGAGGCGCTGGTATGATTCCACTGTTAATATAGGAGGAAATCTAACAGCTTGGCTTTTTGTGTGAGAACAATAAGCTGACATAGAGCCTTAAAATCATTGACCATTTCAAAATACTCCCATGCATTATGTATTTTAATACAATGTGATCCCTGGAAAATGCAATTAAACGACAATAACAAGGTTGGCCTATTTTGTATTTCGATTTCTAATTAGCAACATCCAAAAAGCATGTTTTAGCGGGCTGCTTCCTCAGTGCCATCTTGTTTATTTTGCGTGCATAAAGCATACAGTAGTCAATGCTTACAGAGGGCTAGCACGGTTCAACTGTTCTGCACAAGGTTACATCACTAAAGAATACAGTGTGTGTGTGTGTGTGTGTGTGCTTACTTGTGTATGCTTGAAAATGTAATAAAAATATCATCTTTGATTTTTACTCCACGTTCCAGTGTGTTCTTTAGTGTTCACAAAATAAAATCGACTCCAAATCAGACTCAATTAAAACTATGACGCAAGCATATGGGTGAACATGTGACTTGCAGGTATTCCCAATTAAGAAAACTAATGTCATATCCAAGAGGTGTGAAGCTCTGAAGGCCCTCTTGATATTTCACTCAACCAGTGCTCTCCAAACACTATGTCATGTAGAGTTGGAAAGTGCTTTAAGGAAATGTGCCTGGCATCACAATGTTTAGAGACATCAATGGATTTCACATAGCAGAACCCAACAAATCACTAGTGTCACTCAATTCCACCGCCCCTACATTACTACACATCTGCCCCACACAGGCAGAGACCAGACTGAATCCGTCAGGATTGCTTGAAGGTGCTGTGAGGTTACTCCTGTATCCCAACATGTGACCCAGAAATCCCATGCACACATAAGGATACACGTAAACCCTGCTCTGGGCTTCAAATACGGAGGTAGATGTATCAAGCATCCAAAATAACAATGACCAGGCAGGAAACTATTAGATCAAACAGTAAACAGTATTTTAATATATCAAAACTGAAGGTACCCAGTGCTTTCAAGTGATTTACAACACAAACAAAACATTATTTCTACAACAATAAGCCACATCAAGTTAATGGTCTAGTACAGAAAGATAAGTAGGAAGATTAAGTCAAATTAAGACCTATTTTACCACAAGGTGTGTGATTATCATCATTACAAGCCTTTTCAAAATGGTAAAACATCTTGATAATCACACCCATCAGTAAAATAGCATATGAAGAAAATCAACCACAAGTTCCAAACATGCATTAAAACAAACCAATCATGCAAATACTTTGATACTTTTTTTTAGATGAATGAAATGCTACACAGAAACAGTGAATACTAAACAACATTATAGGGAAATGCTACAGACAGCAGGACTTTAGCACCACACACACACACACACACACACACACAGTCCTAACAAACATTACATGCATATATACATCATATGGGCAACTATTCCTGCGCAGGACTTAAGTGACCGGACTCCTGTGGAACATCCTTGAGACCGAGGAGAATCCCTGGTGCTTCCTGGAGCTCCAAGCCTTCCACTCAGACAGAGACATCCGAGCGCTCACATTCCCAACCCGTTGCTGATGGTTTCTAAGAAGGACAAAGCATTTTGAAAACAAAAACGGCAGCAGAGTGGCCAAGTGACACGCTCATCACATTTGATTACCGTAAATCCTCCAATAGTGGCCCTCTTTATTTACTGAGCCGCAAAGAGGCCAAAGGGCCTTGGTTGGAGGCAAGCTTATATTAGAGGCAGGCATTTATTTTAAAAAATGAAACTTTTTTTATTGTAGAACATTGCCACATTCAGCTGCAAATAACATATGGAACAATAGCACCGCAGCCCTCACGTAGAGAAAATATGGCCACTTAACAAAACAACCCTGAGGTAATGCGTACCGTAATACGGGAGCCAGTTTACGGCAGTCAAGGTGCAAAGAAATACCTCTTCCTCATCCTCGGCTGCCTGTCTGTTCTCCCGTCCCGCATTGAGGAGATCCAATCCCAAAGTTCAGCTTCCAACTCCAAGTTAACTTTCTTTCTTTCAACACCTTCTGTTTAAAATTCACGTCAAACTTTCGTCTGGTCGGCGCCATGTTTGTTATCCCGGAGTTTACCGTATTCACTGTAGTTTTTTTTCTTCGTTTTTTGACTTTGTCGGTGTTGACCATGACCAATATGATACGGCCTTTAATGGAATACAGGCCACTATTAGAGGATGTATGCTATCAATGTTAATAATAATTCTTATATTCTTATTATAACCTATCGCTAAATATATGACACAAAACAAGGAACGAGGAGCACAAATATCTTGCCAATTTGTTAATAATAAAAATCATCAGTTGCAGTAGTCTTAAATTCACCAGAAATATGTTATATCAAACATTTGTAGGTCATGTTAAGTCAAGCCATGATGTCAGTCTGTACACCCACAGATGTTTATAAGTTGGAGGCGCCCTCTTGTGGGGGCACAAGGAAGTATTAAAGTACCTGTTCTGATATTCTATGCAATACTTTATGTAAAACAAATACAATGCAAATGATGACAATGTTTAAGTTACCAAATTTGAATATAATTTATGAGCCATGTTGCTGCATACGCACGCACGCACACACATGCACATTACCGAGTGGTGAGGTCTGACGGATGCTGCCACCACCGCTGTTGCTCAGCCACGCGGCCCATCAGGTGAAGCAGCTGGCTCATGGGGTCATCTGAACACAGAGCACAGACATCTCAGTCTTGACACAACTGCTGAGGAACTAGACGGTCGCACAGCAGAGCTGGACAACGGTGACAACATCTAGCTTCGTGGAGAACATCACGCTGACAAAATAGCAGGGGTTTGACAAAACATCAATCTCAAAAATGAAGATGATATTGATATGACCACTGGTGTATGGTTGTGGGATGAAGGGGGGCGTGGTTTAGCGTTGGCAGGTGAAACAAGGGGCAGAGCGGCGAATTCCTGAGATTGACACAGCTGTCGGGGATGATGCTTGATTAGCAATGTATATACGCAACACGCGTTTGCTCTTCCCACAGTAGGAGGCTGGGGACAGACCAGACAGGACCAGACACGAGACAGACTCCGTAACCCTAGATATTATTTGGAGTTATTGAGCCAAGGGTCTATCTTTTGTTCGTGCTTAAATAAAAATGACTATTTCGCATCACCCCGACTACCGTCTGCCCTTCCCGGTCAAGGACCCGAACTAAGCAACGGAACGTGGCATTGTGGCATGAACACATCTACAATGGTGTATTACCATGAAATACTGCCTTAACAAAGGCTACAAAGTAACAAGTGTCAATATCAATACAATGACAGAGTCCACAGTCTTGGATACATTGACTTGATATAGTCAGGCTGATGACAATCACCTGACCATGCAGGTCCAGTCTAGTGAATAAAACCCATGTACATCTTCCATTTAAATCACATAATGCTTGGGGCTATTCTACCATAAACTAAGTGGCTGATTATAGCTAGTGAAAGTAGCCAGACATTTGTGTCTCGTTACCTGTACCACAAGGCTCCTGGATGTGTCTCAAGACGGAGTCCACATACAGACGCTTCTTGTGGTTCCAATCCCTCTCGCTAGAGAACGCCATGGGCCTATAGGACAACCACAAAAGTCAACAAAATACTTGAAGGATTGCAAAACGCCCATGTGGAGTGTGTGTTTAGTGGCTGGTTTAAGCAGCCTCACCTGGCCCAGTTAGAGTCTGGGGTGGGTGGGGCTGCAGACCTGTGGTGCATTACCTAATTAAGGCCCACAGGTTAAACTAGCCATCACCATACACACACTCAGAGATCACTAGCATGCTAGCAGGTATACCATCTGCTCTGTCATCCATTTTACAAACTTTGCAGTTGCTAAAACACTAAATCCCACTCTTTGGGCCAAATGCTCAGTAGTTGGACACCATTTGTGCTGCAACATGTTAAACACAGACAGCAAAAGTGAAACAAGTCAACATCATTGACATTGTTTACACACAACTCAAAATGGCTCACACGTGGGCAATGAAACTTGGGCAACATGATAGACCATTGTGGGAGGATGCGTGTTTGGACCACTGCTATACGCCAATCAAGAGAGTCTACAAAGCTGCCCAGGTAATACACAGCTCCCTCTCTCAACTTGATAGTTGGAAGGGGAGGCTATGTGAGAATGTTGTTTATTGACTTTACCACAGAGTATGGGGGAGGGGGGCTGCACGCCTGTGGTGCATTGGCTAATCAGTGCACCACAGGTTAAGTCACCTACCAGCACACACACTCAAAGAGCACGAGGTAAGTATTATCTGCTGATATGCTATTTTACAGACTTGCAATAAACCAGACTTCACCACAACCTGCCTGTGTCCTTGGAGGAGCCCCAATAAAGCCACTTCATGTGGCAGAGATATTTGCTACAATGAGGGAAGCAAAGAGTACAAACCATCAGGACCTTCAGAGAAGAAGAGGTAAAAGTTCACAGTATACTGTACATTTAACTGTATACAGTGCATCACCTTGTCAATAGAACGTGGAGACAAGGGACAATGTTACATGTGATGTGTGACAGTACACATAGCTTGGTCAGCACCTACCTGTCGTGCAGAAGAGCTCGGGAGGTACTGCCACCGGAGGCGTGGTTCTTCACCACGACCACCACCGACTACACACACGCACACGCGCACATACCCACACACACCTAAAGATCAAAGAGTGGCCACATGGATGCACGTGTTTCGGATCACAGCGGGTGCAGCCATACCTCTAACTGGAGAGGCGAGGAGTCCTCAAAGCCGCCCTCTGCGGCGTGCTCCCCTCCCTCGAGTGCCGCATCTGTAGGACCGTGGCTTACGGTTGACTCAAACGGACCGTCGCATAGAGTGGACTCAAATACCGGCACGCCGATGCCCTCCAAAGCCTTGACCGGGACCCCGCTGGCACCCGATGCAGCGCTGCCGTTACACAGCGCGTCTCGTAAACTCTGATGCCCACTTGGGGGCGCTGTGTGGACCTGGCGGTGGAGTGGGAAGGGCTTCTTCGCCACAGGCTGAGAGCAACCACTTACTTTGCTGAGGAACTGAAGGGAGTGGCCTGGGAGAGGACCACCGCTACCTCCTGCAACAGTGTTGGCACTAGGAGCACTACTGCTTGCCCTACAACCTGCCCTCGCCCAGTCGGTGCTCGGCTCCTCCTTTAGCGTTCCCTCTGCCACCGGTCGCCCTGCTGTGGGCTTTAGAGCCGGAGGGCCTCTGCTTCTGGGACACAGGCAGCCTTCCACGGCGACGCCCGCTTCGATGGGGTGTCTGATGCTGCAGATGATCGGGCTCAGACACAAGAAGCTGTCGATGTTCAACTCAAATGATTCGCCACAGCTCACCGCGACCACCTCTGGCGTCAATACGCCAGTCTCGCCACTTGTCACTTGAGTCCCATCCAACTGAACGCCCTCCGTCTCTTCGGAGAGCGAGCAACATTCAGAAGATGTAGATAATCGCAAATGTATTTTCACATCCGCCATAGCATCCTTAGTGGGGTATCCTACAGCCTCGTGTCTTTCCAACAGTGCTTGCTTGGAAACAGAATTTGGGGTGTCAAAGTTGAACGAGTCGCAGTCGAGCCCAAGATCTGGCGAGAAAGTGCTTGGGATGTAGGGCTTCTTGGCTGGGGTCTCGTACGAGTCATCCAGACACGAATCGTCCAATTCCCTTTTCGGGGGAACATTCTCCACCATCCCAAGAGGCGTGTCGGAGAACAGACCGGGGATGTTCCTCAAAGGACCCAGGCTGCCCTTGTGGTTGTGGGTGCGAGGGACACCAGCCATAGAGTAATGGGAGAGCGGTTTGAGGTGCACAGTGGATGGGGTGTGATTTAGTATCGGCCTCGAGGTGTGGCGCTCCATTCCTGTTGGCGGAAGACATAATGCAACAACAAAAGTCAACTGAAGGGACCCAATTGAAATGTATATCAATAAACAATCTTCATTCTGAAATGATAAACTAAGAACTTGATGAGCTTCCAAGTCCCACTGCTACCTCTAGGGCGGGCCTGTGGCGATTCACACATGCTCTCGAGCACGTGTCTACAAACCCATGTTCCAAGTGTGAGGAAAAACGCATCAATTACTCATACTGCAAATAATCAACTGTAGGACTATGTAAACCATCAAACGAAGTACTTGTACTGTTGTCGCAGACCATTGCTTATTATTGTTAGATACTGCCTTCAATATATATACACTACACATATATATAAACGCAACACTTTTTCTATGTACACAAAAGGCCTATTTCTCTTTTTTGGTCACAAACTTGTTTACATCTGTGTTAGTGAGCACTACTCCTTTGCCGAGATAATCCATCCACCTGACCGGTGTGGCACATCAACATGCTGATTAGACAGTCTTCCAGCTTGTCATCCAGCTCTAGCATTAACCGTGATATCCGCAGGTTAATGTCGCATATCTTGAAGAATTCTTTATTTTTACTAAAAGTGTATTTACTGTAATTATGTCAGATAAACAATTGCACAAACACACACAGACAAAAATCTTACCGCAAACGAAGAGGACAGCGCTGCTATCGCGCCACTTCGGGAGTGCTCGCAGGAAGGTGGAAATTTGAAATTCGCTGCGCGCGACCTTGAGGCGGGGATGCGCGCGGCCGTGAGGTCGGGTTGCAGCAGATCAGATGGGGATTCATTTGATTGGTGGAATAGGATCAGATTGTCCAAATGATACGTCTTTCCAAATGTACACTAGCCAAAGACAAAGGTATGGCAACTTTGTAGGCAATTGATTTAAATAAACCGTGAAAAGTGCAACACCCAGAGCCTTTTAGTTTTTTTTTGTTCTCATTAAATTATTGATTATAGATTTCACATCCTAGATTACCTAGAATTCTACAATTGTATTTTTCAAGAAACCCCTTGCATTGTAAATTGCTGATTTGTTTCACTGGGTGCAAGGCAGATGCCAAGAAATGACAAGAAAGCAAAGAATAAAATGTGACTTGAAGGTTTGAATAACGAGAGGCAGATGTGCAGTTAGTGACTAGATATGGATGGCATCTCTAGAAGTCACCGGAGAGCTGTGGATGGGGGTTCCTTCTTTAGCAATTGATAACTTGTTTTAGTTAATTATTCAAAGTTGAGATTGAGATGTAAAAGAGATGAGGTTGTAAACACGGCCTGGAGATCAAGGAGATCAAGGAGATCAAAGTGTCACACATGTGCATGTGTGGATTTCCAGTGAAAAAGTTCCATAAATAATTCCAGTCAATGCAATTTACAGAATGCACCATGCCTCCAATGGAGCTACAGTTTAGACCCAAAGACAAACTTGTAATGTTCATATGAAGAAACACATTACTCAGAATTGTGATTTTATTAAGATATATGTAAATAATTATTCAATTAAGTTATTTGCAAACATTAACAAAATGTGTTTGCTGGACCGGACCGATAACCCTGCAGATGAGAGAATATCGCAGATCATTGCAATAAAATACTTTGACACAACAGTACAGTATATTGTACAATACCTATGGGACTCAGCCTGAAAGTAACTCCCTTTACATTACACAGTGTGCTTCAAGGTGGGACACATGGAATGCAAAAATAGATTTTGCAAAATAAAATGTCCTTTGTCTTTACACTCACACAGTTGCTAAAAGCCAATGCGCACACGCACACACGCACACACACACACACACACTTTAAGCCTTTGTTTTCACCTGATCAAAGGCTATGACCTTGAAGCACATACAACATAACTTTATTCATCTTCATTGTGAATCCATGACGACCGGCTGCCTCTGCTAGTTAGTCCCTCTCAGTCCTATCCAGTTGGGCTTTTTTTTTTTAATCTTAGGGAAACCAACTAACATTTGTAGCACCTTTTGACTTTGTCATTTAATAAAATGTGCATAACTAACCTTTTTTGTCCCCCTTCATCTCCATTGTTCAGTTTATACATATATATGTACACAGACTTGAATGCTATACATTACAGAAATAAACATTACAAATAAATGACAAACAGTGGGTAAACCAAGACAAAAACAATATTACATTGACTAACAAACATCAAGTGACTGCATGGGCATATATATATATATATACATACACACACACAAAAAGGGAGAAATTGGTTTGTATTGCTTTGGTCTGCTGTGAGCTTGTGGCTCAGTTAGCCTTCCGGTTATCCGTGTGTGCATTAGCACCCACGGCCACTAGATGGCGCCTCTACGAAGACTTGGCACTGTGGGGAGAGGGCGGGGGGAATCAATGCAGCCAGGCGGCCTCCACGTTCCTTTCCTAAGGTGTCCAGTACACAGCACGCGTGTCTCTCAGTTTCATATCCACAGTCAATCATCACTGCCCCTCCCTCCCTTCCAACTCCCCCTTCACCTCCAACCCTTTTGTCAGCAACACCGGCCTCAGAAGCCGAACGCGTCCGTTTGTTCAGCTGGTTCTGCTTCCGCTTGGTCCCATTGGCCGAGGGACAGGCACTCTTCAGTGTTGATGTCCTGAGGATTTACCCCAATGTCCAGGACCTGGGGGTTAGTTCGAGACTCAGCGAGCCTGGAGGACAACAGAGTAAACAGAGAGGTCACAAAACGTCCACTTTCTCTGTGCCTCAGGAGCAGAAAGTCCCATAATGAATGTCACAACATATGATCAAATGATTCAAATAAGATTGACGATGCACATGTGAAGGGGGAAAATGCCTCAAGACTGCACTACGACTGGAAAGGCTGATGAGGAACAGCATTGAGACAAAAGGACAGCAGGACCACAGAACAGAGACGGATGATAGTGGCTGGTGATGATGACCCA
>OMOU01093674.1:0-12220 GCA_900312585.1 Malacocephalus occidentalis
CTCTCCATCACTCACTCTCTCTCTCTCTCTCTCTCTCTCTCTGTTTCTCTCTCTCTCTCGCTCTCTCGATACGCACATATGCATTCATCCCAGTAGCCGCTACAGTGGATGTGTATGCAATATTGATGTCACTCCATGTGTTCATGCTCGCAGTCACTTGCTTCTGAGCTTGTGCGACTCCCAGGAGGTGCTCAACAACTTCACCATCTGTCCTGAAACAAAGAAAAGAAGAAAAATGGAGGAAAAACAACGGTGCCTTCCGCATTCACTGAGGGACATTGTTGACCAGACACAGTGCACATTCCCTCTGTCTGTCTGAGGAGAATCCGGAACAAACCACACCGATCATGTGTAGGATGACAATCTGTCCTCAATGTATTGGTATGAATGTCATGTCCCTATCAATGCTGCAGCCCTGTCCCATGCTGCGCTGCTAATAACTCATAGCAAGTTCCTTATGTTCTTGTCTTGATCAATGTTGGAGAGAACCACAACCTTATTCCAGAGTGCAGAACAGCCCCGTCAGCAGCTCATATGCACTGAATCAATGGCAGCACATTGTGTCTGTGTTCAGGGTTCCAGGCTGGTTGCGTTCCGCTGAGAACGCTGCTGAAAGAGAAAAAGAAAGAGATGAAAGAATGAGCAAAAATTGGGTGCACAGAGATGGACTGAGAATGAAAGAGAGACATGGAGAGAGAATGAGAGAGAGATGGAGTGGGTGTGACTGCAGTGCAAGACTACAAAATCAATGAGGGCTAATAAGTAAACAAGCTGCTGTAACAGCACCTATTGATGTTGTGACACCTCGCATTTGAGACGCATCTTTTGGGCTCCATTAAGAGCGACTCCTGCAGCCCGGACGGCGCAGACTCTGGATATGCAAAGAGGCCGGCGCCCTGCCTTCCGTTTATCCTCGCTTAATCAGAGTAGCCCTGAACACACAACATGGATGCGATTGGACGCTAGCTAGTCTTTTATTTATTCAGCTCCTTTATATTGCCGAACAAATTATAAATACAGTATATATACATGTACATTATATTGCATTTTTGACAAAAACCTTCTGTATTTAAAGATACTTACATTCTCCAAATAAAATATGTACTAAAAAAAACGGAATTACTTGGTAGGTGGTTAAAAGCAATGTTGTCTTCAAATGTGTAAGGTATAAAAGGGAAGAGATGGGCATGGTAATAACCCCTCCTCAGTCAAAGGTCAATGTCACGTAGGACAGAAACGGACCACTTCAGATACTGGACAACATATTACCACCCATACTGGAAGACCCCCATTACCTATTTGCAGATTGGATGGATGTTAATTACCCACAATTAGCACCTTTGCAGAGCAGAGTTTTTACTCCCCCCATTAACGCTGTGAATGGTACAATTTACACAAATGGCTACTTCAATTTATTACAAATCCTGTCTGTTCTTTTGCAAAAAAAATATTGAGGCTGTTTCCCAATAAAGTACACAGATGTATTTAAAATATTGTACGCATAAACTCCAGGTGTGTTTCTAAGACTTGAGGACATTGCAGGCTGAGCCTGAACCTCTGGAGGGGGACTCAGGGGGGGTCCTGAAACATGGACATCAAATCTGTTGTTTCATTTCCACATTTGTGACAATTGTTGTCACTTAGTATTGAGTAGAAGCCAAATACTACACAACTGCTCCCATTAAGCATGTATTGACACATACACACACTGCATTGGTACCTTGTGGAGTCTTCTGCTGCTCGAACGCTACAAGAGGACCCAAAACGTGTCTTTGTTCTGGATCAACCATGTATTATTTTAGAGGTTTTAATGCCTTTTTGAGATTTAGGGCTATTCATAAAACATCCAGGGCTCGGGCCTTGCACACCTGCAGGTCTAATGACGCCCATGATAAAGTCCCTTGAATTTCTTCTACATGTCATTGTCACAAAAAGTATTATTTATCCAATTGACCTTGAACTGAACTACTGCCTATTGTCTTTCTGGAGAGGATCAACTGTGTCAATCATCTCAGACCAAGAGCAGCGCTTGCCACTGGGATATGAATCATTATAGACATTTAGTTTCACTCCTGGCAGGAATCATTTTGAAATAGTAGACTAAACACACAAACGGGCGACTGCTTGTAACTCTCAAATGCATTCTCTAATTCACACAGATACATATTTTTTGGTGGAAACAGATCATCTGTCCGGACATCTGCTGTTTATCGCACAGAGCCATCATGTCGTCATTCAAGCATGTCATTGCAGAAATTAACGTCAAGCTCAAGTGTCAATCTGCATACAAGTTATTTATAATTGTTCCTTTGTGGGGCAAACTTTCCTTTTTTTCTGTCCACGGTATGCCACTTTTAGTGTGTTTTGTGGTAATTCCCCTCCGTAACTCACAAGGGCAAAACATGTGGTGCTGTTGGTTGCAGTTGAACAACTTCTAGACAGAATCTGCCAAAAACACCAGAGAGATGAGCTTCGATGACAACTTGGATAATTATTCTTTTGAGGAATCCATTATTATGGCATTTTAATGGCATTTGTATTTGTGTTTTCCTGGAGAGAAGAAAAGGTGACTGTAAATATATAATCCAGAGCATGTGTGAGCCAATCTGTCTGAATTCAGTGACGTTGTCTCGCCCTGACACCCACAGATCCATGAAGTACTACTTCAACATGTATGAGCCTTAACTGTGAAATCACTGATGTGATTATTCAAAATGGAAGTGAAATGGGTTAACCTACATTTCTTGAATACTGTAATCCTATGTGTCCATATTTAGCTTTCTCATCAGCATACTGTATATGGGACAAACAGATTTGTTTGCTGGTTGGATCTAACCTGACATTGTCGGCGACACATAACCATCTGGGAAGTGGTCCTTTGAAACTGCTTGTTAAAGGGCAGGCACTTTCATCAAATACTTGGCAGGTGATTGGATGAATCATGTGTCCATCACCATGCCCGTAGCAGCCAGTACAGGTTGTCCAAAGGCCATCACTGCTTTTGGTTACATCACTATTTCTATACACACCAAATACTAATCATTTTAACTTAAGAGCATTCACTACAACCAGGTAGACTTGAATTGTATATCAGATTAACATCTAAACTCTAATGACAGACGAGCTCAAATGTGTGTGAATGGGGCCGTTTCATTTTCTTTGGCTTCAAATCATTTTGAACCAATCAAGTTGCTGGGGGCGGGGCTCCGTAGGCGCACGTGGAATGGAACGAGTCTCGACTGGAAACAACTTGACCGGCGCAAACTCAGCCGGCACTGGACAAATCAAGCTAAAATTCCTGTCCACATGACAGCGTAGTCTATGCCACTGTAGAAACACATTTATTGAAATCATCTTCTGAAACTCCATCTTGCGACTCCAGCAACTCTATTCAATTTCTCTCAGAATGAAAACAGGAAACCTGTAGAACTCCTCAAAGAAGCTCGGCGACAGCATTGAGTTCCAGAATTGCTATTCAGTTGAGTTGAAAAACTAATTTGGGAGTGTACGCTTGTCACTTTCTTTCTCGATGCAGATTGCCTCTTACACATATTTTGCTTGATCGGTACACACATGACGTGTGTGTGCGCATCACTCCCTCCACCTCCTTCCCCCTTATCGCTCCACGAGGACCACAAGTCATGTGCCACAAAGACAACTCCTCCGTCGTCACCAAAAGGCTATGAAATAAATGTGATAGCTTACGGCTTTTTTCTCTCCCACCACGGTTTCCACAGTGTGTGTGTGTGTGTGTGTGTGTGTGTGTGCGCATTAGATTCGTGGCATGACACACACGTTCTGCAACACATTTCCTCCCTCCTCCACCCCCACTGAAATGAATTGTTCAATTAAAAATGACATTAAAATGCAGAGTTCTGCCACTTGTCCAGTTTCTTGCAGAGAGACACCGGACAAGTGGCACCACCCTGCATTTTAATGTAATGGAACGTATCTGTATTCTTTTTGCCCGTCCTAAATGTTGTATTTTAGAGTTTTTCCTGCAAATATCAGATATCTGTTCATGTTATGAGTAATAATCAATATTGAAATCGGACTTCAGTCAACCCCTGTAATGTTGGTGAACTACTGAAATGCTAGCATATCTTTTTTATGGTTTGCTATATTGTTCACTTGACTTTTTGGGACAGGACACAGGAGTTGATATCCAAAGCAGGTTTACTGCTACTGAGAGTTGGCCTTCCTCTCCAGCCCCCTGGCCTCAGTTCTTTAGCGTGTTGCCAGGAAGTGCCCTCGTCCTCCTCGCCCGGCAGACATATACCGAGTCACCTCAACTAAACTTCACACAAGTCTCCCTTTTCTCGGTCAGGGAAATGTATCTTGGACTGAGGCTAATAGTGCACTGTTACCATGTCAACTGGGACATGTTTTTTGGTATCTGGGTGGCTGGTAAATTGTGGCTTCTCTTTTTTTGTTTCATGAAAAAGGGGAATCTGGAAAGAGACATTAATTAATGAAGCAATCCAAAGGGCTTTAGATATTCCGTCTGATGTTGCTTAATTGACCCACAGGGTCAAAACCAAGGGTAGGAACCGACTTTAAAATTGCACACCTTTTTTCCATTATTATTTTAGGGAAAGGTGAGATCAAATGTAACATTTTTGCACGAATTAATTTTTGCAAGAATTAATCTGAAGAATGGATGCTGTCACACACTACAGGGATAACACAACAGCATTTCCCTTGGTCCCTTGGTTTAACTAACCCGAATTAGAATAGTCAGGATGTATCCATTTATTCACAATACATACTGACGTATGAGGAATTGTGTCATTTAGGCTGCTAGCATGGTGGTGGGTTATAATGACAAGCTTTGTCTTTCATTATTTTTCATGCAAGGCCAAGCTTGTCACAACTTCCATTGTACTTTAACTCTGTGGATCTTAATGTCCTCAGAGTGAAACTGTTCTTTTTACCATAGAATAAACAACAATACAATCCATAGGCTAGCCGGCCAGTGATTATTGTTGCCTTGGGCCCCATCCATAGGCTAGCCGGTTGGTGTCTCTGAGTGCCTATGGAAGGCTTGTTATCTCTTTGGGTGGATGTGGATGACTCTGAGGGCATCGTGACCCCTGGGTCACCCTGGGGGGGTCACTGTTTAATGAAAGCATGTCCGATCTGACAAAGGGGGGACCATGGCCTGCTAGATGTTGCAGGCGCAGTCCCCCATAAGAGAAAATGGGGTTGCCAAGGGTTAATCAAGTGCAATTTATTTCCTTTTGGCCTTAAAGAGGTTGCAGTGTGTGCTGAACGAGTTCTGCAGTGCCCCGCTTCTATATATATTTTAAAGGGTTATTCCAAGCCGTTCAAAACATTACACAAAGAAGTACACAATTATTGGAAGCATGCAATTATTTCAAAGCTTTCTGAGTGGTTAATCACGACATTAGAACAGTGAAAATGAAAGGTTTACTTAAAAATACATTTCTGTGTAGTTGATAATATGATAACTAAACTATTATTAACTATCAAATGTTTTCAATGAGTGAAATATTGTTGTGACATTCTTTCCCTTCCCCCTTTATTTCTCATATCAATAATAAAGATACTAATAAAAAAGAGTGTAAGGAAGAAGACTTCAGAGTTGACATGAGAGATGTTGTGACTAGCTGGCTGCTGGACTGTAATGCGTGCAGAATAGGCCCTTTGTTTGGAAACACACAAGTGATATGATGGAGGTCTATATATATGGCATGGATGTTTAGCCATAATGACAGTCTTTTCATGAAATAACAAGCAAGGTTATTATATGTCTTTCTGCCTTTGATATAGTATGTTCTACTGAAGAGTGGTTTGGAGAAGCAACCTTGGTGGTAGAACAGACGTCACCGCATGGGCTTTGTCAGTTGATAGCTTCCTTGAGATATGGAGGGGCATGTCCATGAATGCATTGGTGTGTGTGCGGGTAGGACCAGTTAAACGGCCACCCTAAAGGAGACACAGAGCCAGCAGAGCGGCAATAAAGCCGGTGTCATGTGGTCATGTTTTCTTAATCTCACCAGGATCCTGGCTGCACTCTTATGGATGTACTGGACATGTTTCTAGGATCGAGCATTTGGTCAGAAGTGCAAAAGTCCAGCATTGGGTGAATATAAGCATAGACAAGCATCTCTACACATCTCTGAGTTGTTTGCAGTTGGAAGATTTTAGATAGTGGAATTAAAAAGGGCTGCTTTTGGGCCTCTCCACCTCAGCCTTTATACTCTCAGGCAGGAGGTAAAGTGTGATATGATATCAGCAGATCATTTGCAACCCTGACCAGAGCTATTTCAATGCTATCGTATGAATAAAAACATGAATGGAATTTGACTATCCCTATGATTTGGTGTCGTGTTAGTAAAAATAGGAAACCTCCTGAATTAAGTCAAATAAATTGTGTATTCATGCTGCATTCTAAAGGTAATTTGCTTTTGTTACCTTTTCATCCCGTAGCCTTGGATATCAGATCCAAGAGCTGGTAGACAATTGCGTGTGATCCCTGGGCTTTAGAACGTCAAGGTTGGGAAAAGTTACAACAATGTGAGAGAGTAGCCAGTGCATATAACAACAAAATAACTATGAGTTCAAATAAGTCACATTTGTACAACATTTTAAGCAGAACACTGCTAAAAAAGAACAAAACATATGAATCATTTATTGACAATCCAATGTGCCATCAATGTTGCAATACAATCAGGGTCATATGACCTTTATGTGCATTGCTGTTCCAGCCTGCTCTGTCCACGTGTGTGGTAATTAGCTGTGTAGGTGTGCAGCTGGTATGCAGGTGTGTAACTGGTAGTTTGGTATGTAGCTGATACCACTGCTATTCTCAGGGCAGTGGTGTACATTCAACCACGAGCCGATGCTAACGCTGTATTGAGCGAAACAGTGAGGTTCGAACATTTCTGAATCGCTACCCCAAGGCAGTCCCCATTATCGCAGGCGACTTCAACCACTGCAACTTAAGGTAATGCCAAAATATTATCAACACACCTCCTGTCTGACAAGAAATGGAAGAACTCTTGACTGCTGCTACACCATGATCACGCCTACCATGTTATTGCATGACCGGCTTTTGGCAGGTCGGACTATGACTCTGTGCTCCTACTTCTCCTACGATGTTGAAAACCACGCCCACAAGAGTGAGAATGGTGAATCGCTGGACAGAGGACTACACACTATAGCTGCGGGGGAGGGGGGCTGGAAATCACAGTCTGGAGTGTATTCAAGTCCACAAACCTGAATGTGTATGCAAAACATGCCAGTGGATACATTAACAGGCTGGTGGACAATTCCCACAAAGACTGTTCGCTCATTTCCAAACTGCAAACTATGGATGAACCTCAGAGTACCACTTTTAAATCAGGGGACTCTAATCTCTACTCAAAGCCAATTACGATCTCAGGAAGGCCATCAAAACCGCAAAAACGGATCACAAAAATAAACTGGAATTACAGTACAGGGACTCAAATAACAGATGCGTGTGGCAAAGACTGCAGGCCATCACTGAACAGAAGTGGAGCCTAGTGGGAGTCACGAACACCGTCCCCTTGCTACCAGATGAGTTGAACTTGTTTTATGCTGAGCCAACCACTAAAATGGCCAACCATCCTGAGGACTATGTACTGCAACTGACTGAGTCCAAAATACGTAGAACCTTCAGGAGGGTGTTCAAGGAAATCTTCAATGCATCATTGCAGAAATCTGTCATACCAGTGTGCTGGGACAAAGAGACAACCATTGTGCCATTACCTAAGAAGACCAAGGTAACAGGCCTCAATGACTATCATCCAGTGGCTTTAATACCCATAGCCATGAAGTGCCTGGAGGAGTTAGTCATGACACAAATGACCAATGCATACGGCACATACAGTTTGCATACAGACCAAACAGGTCTGTGGACGACGCCATCTTCCTGACACTCGGTGTTCTACTGCCCTGGAACACCTAAACAAGAGGGACACATATGTCAGACCGTTGCTTATTGACTTCAGCTCTGCGTTCAATACCATTGTTCCCTCCAAGCAGATCCTGAAACTGAGGGACCGAGGCCTGGGCACCCCCATCTGCAACTGGATTATGGACTTTGTGACAGACAGGCCTCAATTGGTGACAATTGGTAGCAACACCTCTTCCACTCTGGTCCTCAACACCAGAGCGCCACAAGGCTGCTGCCTCAGCCCCCAGCTGTACTGTATGTTCACACATGGCAGCAACCGGATCATCCATTTTCAGACGACACCTTATTGTCCTTAAACGTAACGACAACAAATCTGAGTACAGGGACGAGCTAGACCAGCTGACGCAATGTTGCAAGGATAACAGCCTTGTACTGAATGTCAGCAAGAACAAGGAGCTCTTAGTGGATTTCAGGAACCACAGAGGGCCCCACTGCCGGTGGAAATCATCAGTTGCTTCTGTTTCTTGGGACTACAGATCTCTAAGCCATCCAGAAGAATGTTTGGACTATTGATCCATTGGACTATTGGACTATTATTGGACTTGGACTGAACAATTATTCTATGCTAGACTGTTGGTTTATTGGACTATTATTGGATTTACACAAATACTGAACTACTATTTGATTATTATTTTTGGACTATAGGATTATTGGACTGTTGTTGATACACTTGGAACTCGGCTACTTAGCATGCAGGCACTCTCACTGTACTGTACAATAGGTATATAGGTGTGTAGCTGGTATGTAGGTATGTAGCTGGTATGTAGGTATGTAGCTGGTATGTAGGTATGTAGCTGGTATGTAGGTATGTAGCTGGTATATAGGTGTGTAGCTGGTATGTAGGTATGTAGCTGGTATGTAGGTGTGTAGCTGCTTCAAAGGTCGGAAAGTAGACTTTGGAAGCTGGTCAGTAAAGTCCAGACATCAAGGTCAAGGATATGTTGGCAGTCTTGATGTTAGCACACACCTGGCAATTCTAATTGTGATTGAACTTAAGTGAGTTAATAAGGTTGCATCACTTTTTTTCCCCTTGGGAATACATTACTGGCAAGGTCCATCATAAGAATATATTACGACCAGTATTTCCAGTGTATTTGGCATACCGGGAAAAATATGCCTGGATGTAATACAAATGCAAAACACAAGGTGTTTGAAATATTCCACAATGAATTCCACCCAGTGCAATGTGTGGTGATCACGTGTTATCAAGTGTTTTAAAATACAAAACCCAAAGACACTTTATCGGGTTTCCTGGTAATTAGATTCATGGGAGGATGTCTGCCTCAGGCCTGATTGCCAAAGGTAATTGCTATGGAAGATTAAAAGATTTTGTCCTCAGTGCTACCAAACTATTCAGAGTGAGATGGAGTATCCTAAAGGTAGCATACAGTAAACACACACGCACACGCCCGCATGCATGCATGCACGCACGCACACTCACACACACACACACACACTGTCTCCCTTTGACTCCCTACACAAACAGTTGAAATGAAGATTTGAAATGCAAAGAAAGGAGACAAAGTCATAGCATAGACTCTTTTAATCATCAGCAGAACCACAAATCTCACTCTCCACATTCCACCAATGGTAAAAAAGAGATGCTATTTCTATCTGAGGGTTAAAAGGACACAGGAGGCACACATCACCATCATATCTCATCCTCTCACCTCGGAGAAGAGAGGCCCACAGCAGAGGAAGCAGAAATGCACCAGAGGTAGGAATATTCTGCTCCCAGAGACACACACGCCCTATAGATCTGACACATTTTTGTCAACAACATACAATGAATCAATCGTATATCTAGCAGAGATGGTGAGTAGACTTTGACGTTGCAAATATTGTAAGGAAAATAGATAATATGATTGATATAAATGAATGATTTGGTTTGTAAATTAATAATTTGCAGAAATACGTGAACCTGTACATGTACACACAGGACACTCATTTGCCTTGATTACACAGACATGGAAACACACAACAAGATGGAAAAACCCATGGAACCCAGCCAGTGTTGTGTCCCTCTGAGACGGTGTTTCTGCCCTGCAGTTTATTTCGTAAAAGGAAGTATAAAGCTCAGCTTTATTTGGCTTTATTTAGATATATCATGTTATTTAACTTGTTTCCGCTAGGTGGTGATGTGCCAGTCCATTCCATCCAGTAATCAAACCAAATCTCGAACCATAACCCGTTTTTTTGGAATAATTGTTTGCCAACACCAAGCGTCTGAGATCCCAACAGGCACTTTATGTATCCAGTCTTTTCCAACAGGTTTAGTCGTATGGTGATCTGATTAAATGTCCATCTAGAGATTCAGAATATAGAAAGAGACACATTAGCATAAAACACAATTAAAACAAAAGATATATATATATATATATATATATATATTTCACTCAGATAGTAGCTGATATGAGCATGGTTTGGATCTTGTTGACATCCACAAGGAGGCACGGATAAAATAATAAATAACAGGAAATCACAGAAATACACAGCCCGGTCCTGGAACACAAGGGCAGAGACGAGCCTCTGCACCCGAGCAAATGACAGCAGCAGCTGTGAAAGCAGGATACAGTTTCCACCATGTAAAAAAAACCCCGTTCATCACCTTATGAGCAGGTATGGTATAAGGATACCTTACCTGGATACTAGCAAATGGTAGAAAAGGTTTCTCCTTTGTACTGTTTTAATTAAATTGGTTTCGTATTGAAAGCTCAGCGGTTGTCAATTTGAATGGTTGCGATAGCATGTAAACACACATGTCCACTTTATTATCAGATGATTGTGTTGTATTCTTACCAACCACCAATTCCCCAGGTGTGTATGTGCTGGGTCCAGGGTTTGAGACACACACACTAAATTAGTATTCACAGGCACGTTCATCAACGACATTGGAAGTGGGTTTTCCATGTGTACATTGGCGATGCTGCAACTAAGAATCGAGGCTGCACTAAACGGGTTTAGCACAAACCATCAGGGAAACAGCCTGACAAAAACGCATGCATACACACACACACACACACACACACACACACACACACACACACACACACACACACCAACATATGTTTGGCGATAGGCACAGCTGCCAGCAAAATCACATGGGGAACAGGTTTTCTTGACTCAGGCACACCGTGTGGAAACCAGGCCCCACCCAGAGGTAGATGAAATCTGTCACAGGCTCCTGGGGCACCTTTTAGGCCTCTCATGCATCCTGCTCCAAATGGTATTGTGCTCACACATGATGGAGCATTAGAACACATGCAGCTTTATACACAACACAATTCAGATGAATGATCTAATGAGCATCCAATTCTAGACTTTTCCAGAACAAGTAGACTAAACCCTGCCAGCTCATCAGGGTCTGTGACATAGTCAATGAAACACTAGAAAGTGTCACATTCTGTTCTGTTTACCTGATACCTTTACCTATTATTTATCTTCCCCCTGCTTGTCTTTAGTTTTCCCCTTGTCTTTCATGTGTTCTGTTCCTGTCGGCCATGTTTGTAGTTGTCTGTCATTTTTGTAGTCTGTGCTGTTTTGTTTCCCTGGCCTTGATTGTTGTCAGCTGTTGTCCATTCCCTCATTAGTCTCCCTACTTAAGTCTGCCCCAGTCCTGTGTTCCTTGTCTGATCCTACGGTGTGTTACCTTCGTGAGTTCAGTGAGTACCCTGCCTGCCCGCCTGTTACCTGCCCGCCTGTTACCCTGCTACCTGCCAGCCTGTTACCTGCTACCCTGCTACCTGCCTGTCCAAGCCTTAGTAAAAGATCCCTTTTCAGTTACACATGCTTCCTGCATTTGGGTCCTTCCCCCACCTACACCTCGCTAACCGGCGACCCGCTACACTATCTCTCATATATCTATTGTATTGCCCTCTCTATATCTCTCTATATCTACGTCTATAAGGGACAACAGAGATGAATGGATACTTACGGTACTTCAGAAGGAATGCAGCAAGAAAAGCAGCACTAGCAGCGAGACAAGCAGCACCAGCAAGACCAGCAGCAAGACCAGCAACAAGACCAGCAGCAAGACCAGCAGCAAGACCAGCAGCAAGACCAGCAGCAAGACCAGCAGCAAGACCAGCAGCAAGACCAGCAGCAAGACCAGCAGCAAGACCAGCAGCAAGACGAGCAGCAAGACCAGCAGCATCAGTAGCAACACCAGCAGTAACACCAGAAACTGCAGCAGCAACAACAGCAGCAGCACAAGCAAAATAAAAATAAGCATAAAAATAAGCCTCAAAATAAGCATCA
>OMOU01093675.1:0-12380 GCA_900312585.1 Malacocephalus occidentalis
TTGACTGCACATTTGCACATTTGCAGACTGCACATTTGCACAATTTGCACTACCGGACTACCTCACCTTACCGTGCCTTGGACTGTTCGGACTGTTTACACTGTTTTCACTGTCCACTGTACTGTCACTTACTGTCTCATTGTTTATTGTTTACTGTTTATATTGTTTTTACTGTTTATATTGTATATTGTTTACTGTGTTTATTTAATATTAGTCCTTCTTTTCCTACTTCACCTGTTGCACCGTGGGCCTGAGAGACACGTAATTGAAACACGTGCTGTATGTCAATATAAAAAAAATTATAATTATATAGAAAAAATTATATTACTTATCTCCAACTTTATTAACTTTCTTATCTTTGCCGGGAAACATATCAAATGGTATTTGTTAAGCGGAGATGTCCGTAGCGGTGACTTCTCGCCGGCGTGATGGTGATAAGTAATACGAATATCCTTCACTTTTAGCCTTCAATTGGTGTTAGAGCCATTTTTGCATATTTTGTTTGATTATTATTATTATTATTAATATTACTGAACTGGAGCATAGCTGTTTAGGTGAAGTTTATGATTTAATTTGATTGTTTGATTATTCATAGTTATGATAAGTCACCTCCCAGGAAATGAGGACAAGAGGGGAGTGTGGCACAGGTGTCTCGGATGAGACAGGGGAGAGCGACAATGTTTTCAGACCGCTCTCTTTTTCGTTTACTTTTCTTTTAATAATCGTAACCTTTAAGTTGTGTATGGACACTGCAAACAGACACAAATAAAACGCTGTTTGTGATTCAAGAGAGGCAGTGATTGTTTTCATTGGAGCGCGTCACAACCACAGCAAACCCCTGAACAAAGGACGGCGGCGCGAAGCCGGTGGTCGGTTAAAATGCCGTCACACCTCCCTTTAGAGGTTTTCCAGGCACAACAACTGTTTCTCTTTGGCGAGGCATTTGGTGTCAGATGGTATTGATGATGATGCTACTCGCAGCTGGTTTTGCAGGTTTGGGTCAGTCAGTCTTGGTAGGTCATCCCAAACAGTGATTCCTCAGAATGGGAATATCCTCAACACATTTTACAGTTTGTAGAACAGTCAATACAGTTTGTAGAACTCGAGCAAAATGAGCATTTAGCTTGGCATTGCTTTGCAGCTGAATGATTTCGTGTTGTAGGTTGTCAGGCACATCAGCTGGTTCCACATTAAACAGCGTGGCAAATATGTTCAGTGACATTTGTTTACTTTTCATGTCCTGGAACCTCTCTCCAAATGCCTGGCGGAGTTTTGCACACTCAGCGGCATATTCAGATGTTCAAAAAGTTCAAAGTTTCTTTTATTTGTCAAATGTGCTATATTGACATACAGCACAGATGAAATTACATGCCTCTCAGGCCCAGGTGAAATTTTTGAAATAAAAAGCAGTCACAGCAGGCTTTTGTTCTTGCAGAGTGGGAAAGTGGACAGCCTTTCCAGTTACACTTGCCACAGCTTTAGTTTAGCTTCAAATGATTTTACATTTGATTGCAGAGAGCTGAGAAGCTGGTTGGGACCTTGGAGCTTGCCATTCAGCTTTGACAGGTACTTATTAATGTCCACCCAAATCACACAGCCACTTGCTTCGTGTCATTCTTGTGTGTATGATACAGTGGCATCCAACTAACCCACTCAGACTGAGACGACTCATTTCTTTTTTGACCAATGTAGTCAATCCCTTTTGTGTGGCAACCATGGACGGGGCTCCATCCATGGCCAGGCCACTTAACTTGTCAAATTGCAGTTCAAATGTCTTCATAGCCAGAACAACTTGCTCAAACAAATCCTCACCTTTGGTGGTCCATGCATGGCTTGCAAAGACAACAGGAGCTTTATTTTTATATACACCCACACCGTATTCGTCTAAGTTCGCTACTAACACGTGTCTCTATTATTAATATAATGTGCAATACTGCAATATTACCATTCAATAATTCATTACCTTGCTACATTACCTTTCATCACCATTCTTAATACCATATCATGTGGAATATTCCCTTCCAATTCTCCTTTGCAATATTACCTTTCAGCATGATGTGCAATATTCTTAATATCATGTGCAATACGACTTCTCAACAGTACCTTGCAATATTACCTTTCTTCATCATGTGCAATATATCTCATATCATGTGCAATTGTGAGGGGTGTGTTTAGGTCTCAATAGCAGCACAACTCAGAAGATGGTCGGTAATTACATTTAATGAATGTTCTGGCACAATACAGGGTAGTTTATGAAACAGGTGGCATGGGGACACAGGTGACGCTGGAGTGGGGACACAGGATACACTGGAGCAGGGAGACAGGTGATGCTGGAGCGGGGTCACAGGTGACGCTGCAGAGGGGACACAGGTGACGCGGGGACACAAGTGACGTTGGGGCAGAGACACACACTCACCCAAACCCTCGTACGGGAACAACAGTACTGGCAGGGGAGGTGTGGAAATCATGGGGATGGTGTTAGCAGGTTCAGAGTCTGGTGGATAATTGGCCAGGCAGAGGCACCGTCAGATAGCAATCAGATGGATAGTAGGGGCAGACTGGACTTTACCTTTTCAAGCATTTTCAACTCTTCACTGCTCAGTCATACTTTCAGCTACAAACCTCATTCAAACATTCAAATGTTCTAAATGTTTTATACATTCCCGTTTTGAAAATATTCAAAACAGGTGGTTGAAATTTCCAAATCTTCATAGTCTTTCAGGTACTTGTTCATCCAAATTCAAGCCAGCAATACAGTTTAGCATCAGCCTTTCAAAAACATGAATACTTTCCAGCTGATTTTAGATTTCCTAATAACACAATTTTTGAACTTTGCAACTTAATACGCCAGCAGTCCAGTTTCCAGCGTCAGCCTTTCAACAGACAGCAATCGAGTTCAGCATCAGCCGTGCAACAGACAGCATTCACACAACAATTTCTTTAGCCATAGCCTTACCCATAATAGACTGTAATTACCATGTATCCATCCACCCATCCTCTTTCGCTTATCCGGGGCCGGGTCGCGGAGGCAGCAGGCTAAGCAGGGCTCTCCAGATGCCCTTCTCCCCAGCAACGCTTTCTAGTTCCTCCTGGGGGATCCCGAGGCGTTCCCAGGCCAGATGAGATATATAATCCCTCCAGCGGGTTCTGGGTCTGCCCCGGGGTCTCCTCCCAGTCGGACGTGCCTGGAAGACCTCTAAGGGGAGGCGCCCGGGAGGCTTCCTGGTCAGATGACCGAACCATCTCAGCTGACTCCTTTCGATGCGGAGGAGCAGCGGCTCTACTCCGAGCTCCCTCCGGATGTCTGAGCTCCCCACCTTATCTCTAAGGCTGAGCCCAGCCACTCTCCGAAGGAAACTAATTTCGGCCGCTTGTATCCGCAATCTCGTTCTTTCGGTCACTACCCAGAGTTCGTGACCATAGGTGAGAGTTGGAGCGTAGATGGACCGGTAAATCGAGAGCTTCACCTTCCGGCTCAGCTCCTTCTTCACCACAACGGACCGGTACAGTGCCCGCATTACTGCAGCCACCGCACCAATCCGTCTGTCTATCTCAAGCTCCATTTTTCCCTCCCTCATGAACAAGACCACGAGATACTCGAACTCCTTCACTTGAGGCAGCAACTCACTCCCAACCCGGAGGGAGCACTCCACCGTTTTCAGCAGAGAAACATGGCCGCAGACTTGGAGGTGCTGACTCTCATCCCGACCGATTCACACTCGGCTGTAAACCGCCCCAGTGCATGCTGGAGGCTGCGGTCTGATGTAGCCAACAGAACTACATCGTCTGCAAAGAGCAGGGATGCAATTCTGAGGTCCCCAAACCGGACACACTCCTCACCTCGGCTACGCCTTGAAATTCTGTCCATGAAAATCACAAACAGAATTGGTGACAAGGGGCAGCCTTGGTGGAGCCCAACACCCACCGAGAATGTGCTTGACTTTGTGCCGAGAATACGGACACAGCTCTCACTTTGTTTGTACAGGGACCGAATGGCACGTATTAACGGCCCCGGCACCCCATACTCCCGCAGTACCCTCCACAGGATTTCCCGGCGGACACGGCCATAAGCCTTCTCCAAGTCCACAAAGCACATGTAGACTGGATGAGCAAACTCCCATGCCCCCCCCCAACAACCTTGCAAGGGTAAAGAGCTGGTCCACTGTTCCACGGCCCGGGCGGAAGCCACATTGCTCCTCCTGAAGTTGAGGTTCAACAATCGGCCGGAGCCTCCTTTCCAGCACCCTGGAATAAACTTTCCCAGGGAGGCTGAGCAGTGTGATCCCCCAATAGTTGGAGCACACCCTCCGGTCTGCCCCACCACGGGTACTGTCCCCGACCCCCACGCAACATTGAGAAAGCGTGTCAGCCACGACAGCCCCACAATGTCCAGAGCCTTCAGCATCTCAGGGCGAATCTCATCCACACCCGGCGTTGTTTGAGAGTTGTTTGACTACTTCGGCGACTTCTTCCAAGGATATGGGTGAGGCTCCCCCTGAGGCTTCGGACTCTGCCTCTTACACAGGTGTCTCTGTGTCAAGAGACAAATATTCCCCATCCCTTAAAATGGTCCCTTTTTTTGGGCTGTACTACTGTACTACGTGGGCTGTACTGCTTGGGCTGTACGGTTGGCGGCATGGCAAGTTGACATTTTGTAAAGCTTTTCTCTGCGGCAATGTCAGTGAAAGACAATGAGTTGATCTGCGGCACAGACAGTTATATCTACATTGATAATGGAAGTACAAACAATGAAATACAAGAGAAAAACCAAAACCAAAATACATACAGTGACCCATCTCTGAAGTTACTTTATGGGATTTAAGAGGCAGAAATCGTCATGTAAAACCACAGAGGAATCTTGCTATATTTCAATGTGTTGATTGATTTTTCTGTGTGTCTGTGTGTGTGTGTTCTCTCACCAGCGTTCTCCTTGGAGAGTTCCGCCCTCGGCTTCCCCGACATCTGCCGACTGGTGGCCTTCTACTGTGTCAGCCGGTAACCGCAACGCCCGACCGTCTCTAGGGCAAGAGACTTAGTACACGGTAGTCATAGTAGCACTGCATCAGGGGTGTCCCGTGCCCAGCCAAAACATACACGGTTCGAGCCCCAGTGGCTGCAGTCGAACATGGCGGATTCCTGAGTCTTAGGGAGCTGGTCGCACGTATCATTTATCATTACACTTCATCATGTTGCTGCTGCTGTCTACTAGTTACTCATTACCATTTAATGCTAGTCTACGAATATTACTGTAGTGCACACGGACACTTTTACTACATTTTTGGACAGCCCAGAGTATTGCTATTTTACTTATCACTTTTTACTGTACTTATATTACTAATTGTTTGAGATTTTGTTTGAGAATACTGTTCAGAAGAATACTTTTTACTGTACATATATGTTACTATTACTAATTGTTGAGAGTTGTTTTACAATTGATATTTCAAAGAATACTGCAGGAGTGAATGGGGAGTAAGCATTCCACTGTACTTGTTCTGCATGGCAATGAAGACATCTTGAATCTTGGATCTTAAATCAGTTTGCTGTTGTTTACTGCTGTTCACAGGGATGTCCTGCCATTCCCACTGCAACTTCCCGAGGCCATCGCCAGAGCTACCGCGCACAGGCAGCTGGAAGCCATCTCTCACATGGGACAAGGTGCTAGCAGGACTCCTGCACAGCTCTGCATGCCCATCCAGGGGCTCCTCTCAGTGGAGGGGCTTCTATATCATCCAGGGGTTAGAGTAGAGGGGGTACTGGTGCGTTCATTTCATTACATTTCAAATTCATCCCCATTCATGATTTATAATACAATGATATGTTTTACTTGCGTAGCACTTTTCAGATTACTCACTGAATACAAAGAAAAGTCCAGATAACATCTTCATCAAAAGATCAATGATGGAACTTTTAATGAAGGCCAAGCCCTTAAAACTGCTCTCCTCGTATCTATGATGACCACCAGAGTTCTGGAATGCAGCAAGTCCCTCGGAGAACGGATCGGTGGACCGGTTGGAGGAGTCCAGTCCCAGTAAGGGCCAGCATGCACCGGTCCTTGGACCAGCGCTGGACCTGTTTGGCGGCCCACCCAAACAAGGGAAACTTTGCTTCATCAACCCCCTCTTCCTGCAGCTGGAGGTCATGAGAAATTCAAAACTTTCATCAGATTTAGTACAAATGCAGAGGCACAACACTTCTAGAGCAGTGGTTCTCAAACCATTTTTCTTTACTAATGGACCGTCTAAGATGTGTTTTCAGGCAAGTCACACTTTAAAGTTAACCTTAAGTTGGAAGGAGACAAGAAGACAAAATCGCCTCAACTATTTACAAACATAATACATCAGCATTTTCATGCAGCATTTTCGAGAACAATCATGATGGTGAAAAAGATGTAATGCTCTGTCCTTCAATTCTAATGACTTGATCAATGTGTAACTAATCATGTGTAAAATATAGTGAATGGCAGTTTGTGGATATTTATTATTTATTATTAGGGCTGTCAAAATAATGAATGGGGGGCATCATTATAACGCAGCCCCACTCTACGCACGGAGGACCGACTGAGTTGTTTTTTCAGCGTTTTGGAGTTGGTAGGCACTCACAGATACCTAAATGTAAAACTGAACCATCTTTCCATAAGATGGGAACTTTAAGGCACAAAGCACGTGACCACGGACGCTTCCAAGAAGTTGGCAGTCCAAATTGTTTCTACGCTGCTTGGTAGCGAAAAAGAACAGGGAGGAAAACATGGAGACGAGAATGGTTGGAAAGACACGCCTGGCAAGGGTGGTTTGTTCTGCACAGAAAGTTGGAGGAAAAGACATAAATCAATGAACCCGAGCGCGCTACAAAGTCCCTCCGAATTCTGGGCGTTTGCCTGCAAACTGGCATCAAACACAACAATGTGTGTCATGTGTGTGTGTGTGTCATCATCATCAGCAGCAGCAGCAGCGTCCGTCCGGCCACAGCGGGGCGTCCACCAAGCGGCACCGCTTCAAGCGCAGTGTGCGCGTGTGTCTGTCTACTGACGGCTCCGTGCACCTCTCCCTGGAGGCGGGGGGCTCCTCCTCCACCTCCTCCCCCTCCCGCAACCCGTCAGAGCGGCCCGGGGGCACCGAGGAGAGGCACCCCCGGAGGAAGGTGAACACCGGGGCCGGGCTCCTGATGAGGACCTCCGCCGTGTCACCCGGCTCCGTGGAGGACGAGGAGCTGCCGTCGGGCCACACCGCACAGGTAGCAATTCTGAACGCCCCCCCCCGGGGTGCACCCAGCGTAAGTTATCCTTTCAGCTTTTTAGTTTGGGAGGTGTCCCTAAGGATATTAACAACAACATTGTAACCATACAAGTTTTAACAAAGCTGTTTTAGGAAACAATGGGGAATAATAGTTCTGTAATTCGTCATTATATTCTACCAATACAAATTGAATGCATTTGTATTATGATAAGAATGTGACACCTCCTTTTAGAGATTAGTTCAGATTAGTATATTTCTGATGAGTATATTTTTTCTAGATGAGAATTATACATCATATTTTTATTGTTATGTGATTATTATTTTTGATTATAATGTAGAAATATACAATATTTCATTGTGATGCTCTCATCAGGCTGCCCAGCAGCATCAGCAGCAGGACCCCAGTGTGGAGGCAGCAGTGCTGGGTCTGCACGGCTGCCCCACCCCCTGTCTGGCCGAGCTGGACAGTAGCAGCTCTTTCAGCAGTCTGGACGACGACCCCGACCTGGACTCCGCCGAATGCCTCCTCCCGCCGCCCTCGTCCTCCTCCTCCCTGGTCCAAGTGGCCGCCCCCCACCGCCCGCCCCTCACGCGATCTCGCTGCCACGGCGGGCTTCAGCGCATGAGCGCTGCCTTCGTGTGCTTCTTCGCCCCAGAAAAACGCGTGACCCGGCTGGTGGAGGAGCTGTCCCGGGACCGGCGCTCCGTGTTCGGGGCAATGGTTCAGGACTTCCTGCAGAGGCAGCGCGAGGAGCTCCAATGCCTGGCATCGTCCACCTCATTGGCGACGCGGAGCTCCGTGGAGGTCCTGCAGGGGGTGAGGCACTTCCTGTCCCAGGCCAAGAGCTGCCTGCTGGACAGCGGGGAGCTGGAGCCGCCCATCGAGACCCTGGTCCCCGAGAGCGAACAAGGTAGAGTAGCATTATCCACAGTGTCACCGAAACACGCTCCGAACGATGAGCCGCCGTCTCTGGTTATATGGAATATGGTTATTATATCGCAGACGCGACTTATAAAACATCAAGCATGGCGATATGAAAGTAGGCGAATAGACACACATGTGACACACGTGCGAATAGACACACATGTGACACACGTGCGAATAGACACACATGTGACACACGTGCGAATAGACACACATGTGACACATATGTGTGAATAGACACACACGGGCACAGAGACATACCAATTCCAACAGGCTTCACACTTGTTTTCCCCTCACAGCTGGAATGATACAAATTGTGAAAAGAAATTAGACTCATAGCCGTGGTCTATGGTTATTATATCACAGCTATGAACCAATCAGATTGCTTGATTTCACATACCCGTTTTATAATGAACTGATCATAACATGAGCAGTATTAAATGATCAAATTAACAATATAAAGTGATCAAATTAACAATATAAAGTGATCAAATTAACAGTATAAACTGATCATAAAATGAACAGTATAAATTGATCAAATGAACAGTATAAACTGATCATAACATGAACAGTATGAACTGATCAAATGAACAGTATAAAGTGATCATAACATCATAATGTTTTTACTCGATAAACTAGTGTGTTCTGCTTTAAAAAAGCAATTCAAACCCCTGCTTGCCAGGGGTATTGACAAACCTCTTATTTGTTGGCTTCCAGTATTAGTTAGCAAGTCAGGTGTGGACAGCTAATTCAGCTTTGGCATTCAGGCAATAGCATGCTGTGACTTAGCGGCTAATGGGACTAAGGACGAGTAGCATCACCGAGGTGCATCTGAAGTCTGGACTGGAAAGATTGGGGTTTCCCGAAGAAGAAACCTGTTTCCTGGTCGTGGTGGATCCCTCGCCTTTCATCCATTCCAGCTCCTGTAAGAGACTGTTTGTTCATGTTGTGACGAGGCATTCGGTTTATTGGCACGCCGAACCCAAGCATCGCACAGGCCTTTTATTTTTGTGCACACGTGTGCTTGTGTGTATGTGGGCCCACAGTTTAATGGTGTGTGTATACTTGGTAGTTATATGGGTAATACGTCGTTTAGGAAGAGTGTAAATTAAAGTTGTAAACTAGGACTCATGCCAATTAGATAATTGAGTTATAATATTGTAGGGTAGGGCTATATTAAACATTGTAGTAAAAGGAGATATACAGTAAGTATATCTAGGTAGAGAGAATACATATTAGGAATGATTAGGATAATTAGCACTAATGCTGTTTACCGTACATACTGTTCAAGTCTTGTGTTAAGTTAATTTCACAGTTTGTCAATGTTGGGTCATGCTACTTGTCTAACCTGCACAAATCAGTTCAGTAAAGGATAAACTGTATTTTGTATATACTGTACAGTGTCTGGTGGTAGTTATTTAAAAGTATCGGGATTGGTTTATTATACCATATGTTCCGCGTAAAGGGAAACACTTCTCGTCTCATCTTTATTGTTGAACTCATCAGTGTTAAATATACAGACTAGGGGCGGGGCGCTACATAAAATGGATGCACCACTGGGGTTTCTTTTTAAATAGTTGCAATAACCAGACATGCCCTGTTAAAAGTAGGAAAGCAACATAGTATATAGACCATAGTATATCGTACATAGTATACTCGACTGCTTGCTTCAGCAAATCGATCGGTCTAGAGCAACTTAATGGACATGATGCTACTCAACCTCAGACTCAGAAAACGAAAGGGTAATCCTCCTATGCTCCTACAGTTGTTGAATGAGATATGTACTGAATAAGAGTATGAACTCTCCAGACAAAAGCTAAACCCAACAAGGAAGTCAGTTCAAGTAAAGGCACTTGCAGAAACTGCAGAGACTGAAATGAGAAAGCCCAGATAAAAGTTCAAGAGCTCACAAAGCTGCCACTTCACTAGCTCCCGAACCACGACCAACGGTTAGCATTGACACTGAGCCGTCAGAAAATAAAGAGGTCATGGCTTTAAGGAAGGAAGTAGAAAAACTGAGAAAACAGGTCACAGTTATGGCACTTCAACCCGTTAAATTGCCTGAAAAAGCCACCCCCACGAACTTCATCAAGAGCCAATTTCACACAATGAGTCTGGTGACTTGTTCTGTTACCAATGTGGCCAAGATGGATATCTTCCTATATGGAACCAACACAAGGTAATCAAGAAGCTTATTCGTGCACAACAAGCAGCTGGAATAGCTCAGAGACAATGAAGGAGTATAGTGACAAATCAAGCTAGTATAGAAGCAGCAGGAGAAATAGGACCACCTCTGCTGTTTCTGTGAAAGTTGATGGAACAACGCATATAGCCCTTCTCAACATTGGGGTTTAAGTGATTCCGAGGACAGCTATCCATAACGAGGTTCGTGCGAGTGGAGCTGGAGCTCCCAGACAGGATACCTGGTAACCCCAAGGCCGTTCCTGTCCTTGCCTTGGTCTGCCCTGACACTCGCTATTCTGACAACATTCCTGTTCTCGTCAACACAAATGTTAGCAAAGTTCTTCCATTCACTTCTCCCAAAGAATGACTATGGTGTTCTTGCTGATGTATGATGGCCTGGTCCTTGTCCTGTTATTATTCTGGCTGCTGGCGAACTCATTGCGGTCTGGAACGTCAAAGAGAAACAAGCATTAGGGAAGAGTATTCCCGATTGAACCAAAAAGTGGAAAGACTGTTAAGTGGAAAGACAGACTGTTAAATAAATTGTCAGAACGAGCAAATGTATTCTCGATTGACGAATGGGATGTTGGACTTGCAAAAGATGTGGAACACCACATACGTCTTACAGAAGACAAACCATTCAGAGAAAGATTCCGCCATCTAGCACCTGCTGATCTGGATGACCTGCGTCGCCACCTGCAGGGGTTGTTAGCTGCAGCGACTATTAAAGAGCCAGCCAGAAGTGACATACTGTATGTGGGACACATCGTGTCGGAACAAGGAATTGCGACGGATCCCTCAAAAGTGACACATTGGAAGGAACCCACTGATCTACAGTCCCTGCAGTCCTTTCTAGGATTTTGTGGGTACTACCTGGGTGGATACTACTTCATCAAGAACTACTCCATTATTTTCAGACCTCTCACTGAATTAATCAATGATTACCAATCACCTGTTGCTAGCAACCCCTGCAACCAGCCAAGACCCAGCCATGCCTTTGCCAGGAAGGACACAGCAGCTGAAGGCCCCATGCGCATGGATGGAGATAGTGGATGGAGCCACGTCACCTGGTTGAGGGTGACCTACCGGGATCCTCCAACGAGCTCCACCATGGCTACATATGCTACATATGATGCTACATAACATGTAGGTTCACGTGTAGGTCGTTATGTAGGGTAATATGTATGTTAGTACCCAGGGCAATGTGCAGGTCAGTGTGTAGAATAGTATATATGTTAGCATACAGAGCAGCAAGTAGTTTAGTATGTAGTTTGAGGTGTAGCATGTATGTTAGCATTCAGGCAAGCAAGTACGTGAGCATGTGGGTTAGCATTCAGGGCAACATGTGGGTTAGCATGAGAGTTACCTTGCAGGCCAGCGCTGAGGTTAGCATATGGGTTAGCATGCAGGACAACGCATAGTTTACCATGTAACCTACACACTAACATTGGCAGTGAATAGGGCAGCATGCAGATAAGTGAGCAGGTTAGCGAGCAGGGCAGCGCTGCACTGGTTCATCTTGTATTGCGTTGGCGGGAAGCATTAACATTTCCCTCTCTCTCTCTCTCTCTCTCTCTCTTTCCCATTTATCATAAAAAGATCACAGTAGTCCCACGCTCACTTGAAGAGCAGCACGATTCGACAGGGAGGAGAGTGAGAGCGAGGGAGGGGTGGGGGGTGGTGGAGCGAGCGAGCGATAGAGAAACGGGGGATAGATTGGAGCGAGGTAGTTAAAAAAATGGTTGCTTTATTAATGCAATCGGTTTCATCTTTCGAAGTAGCTACAATACAAATAACCAATATTTCTCCACATGATCTGTAATGGCTTACATTAAACTACAATTCCCTAGTATATATATCTATATATATATATAGATATATATATTCCCCCCCTCAGTTTAAATCCATGTAATACTAATCCACTGTATTACACACAACTGGTACTAATTTATATTTAGACTAGGCATACGTATGCAAAGTAAGCATTCCATTGTACTTGTTACATATGGCAATAAAGGAATGTTGAATCTTGAACACTG
>OMOU01093680.1:0-11080 GCA_900312585.1 Malacocephalus occidentalis
GGGGGTTGTGGAAACATGAACATGTTTTCTTTATCCTTTATTTGTGAGCGTGGAGTCAAGCACAGATATCATATTTTCAGTTTGCGTCATTATTCAATATTTCATATGAAAAAGGTCAGAAGTGTGTTCTCTGAGTGACGGGTCTCCACTGTATTTATATGGAGAACTGGATGAACAGCGCTGTTGTCATTTCCATAGAAACCATTGAGAAAGTGAATGTGGTTGTGGAGCCAGGCGTCGTCATCCATGACACGTTTTGTCACGGTAGCGGGCCGCCGGTTGGCGAGGTGAGGAAGGACCCAAATGCGGGAAGCATGTGTCACCAAAAAGGAATCTTTAATAAGGCTGGGTAACAGGCAGGTAACAGGGTAGCAGGTAACAGGGTAGCAGGTAACAGGTAAGAGGCGGGCAAGTAATAGGGTAACAGGTAAGAGGCAGGCAGGGTGGCAGGTAAGAGGCAGGCAGGGTGGCAGGTAAGAGGCGGGCAGACAACAAGCAGGGTACTCACTGAACTGACGAAGGTAACACACAGTAGGATCAGACAAGGTACACAGGACTGGGGCAGACTTAAATAGGGAGACTAATGAGGTAATGGACAACAGCTGACAACAATCAAGGACAGGGAAACAGAACAGCACAGACTACAAAAATGACAGACAACTACAAACATGGCCGACTGGAACACAACACATGAAAGACAAGGGGAAACTAAAGACAAGCAGGGGGAAGATAAATAATATAAACAGGTCCCAACAAGTAAACAGAACAGAATGTGACAGGTCAAGTTGCTCTGTGGGTGGAAAGAGAAGGAGTGTCAAGCCGAATGTGGCAAAAAAGTTTACAAATTCAGGTGCAAGTCCAGAACCTGACCAATAAGTGGAGTGCCATCGTCGGGAAAACAGCTGAGGAGGGCATCCATCTCGTCTAAGAAGTTACGGAGAGGGCCTGTTGGTCAGTAGATCCCAGCAATGTTGAACTTGATTGGAAGTGTAACAGACAGTTTTCCTTTTATAAATCACAGTCCACGTGGAAATGTGCGCACGTGGACCCACCTCATATCCCACCCACATTTGACCATAAATGGACAATACAAAGCACCATATGAATATTAATGTATTAATGCACTATCTTTATGAAAATAGCACTACCATCTCTACAACAAGAAAAGCTAAGAAACACAGCACTCACCAACAGCAGAATACAATGCAGCCTTCATTCAAAACAAACTTTTGTCATCAGCCAAAGTATGGCACCATTTTTTCCCACATATTCAACATATCACAGATAAAGAATAGTTTCAAATGATGAGAGTTGGGTTTTACCTTTACAAACTGCCACAGTGTACTCTCTTAAGCTCCTCGGGGAGAAAGAAAGAACAGCCATTAGTGACCATGGTTGCTGTGTTCTCCACATCTCACACACACATAAGACTTGCACGCGCACGCACATGCATGCACGCACACACATACATACACACACACAGGAGGGCTCTGTGAGCCTCGGTTAGGTGTGTTTGGGTTGAACAGTGCGCCGGCATCGACTCAGCCGCGACTCCCCTGGGATCGCAGCCGCCAATCTCTCTGAGTCAACACACAGCGTTCACCCTTTCGCTTCACCACTGAGTCACGCTTCTCCACATGCACACACGCACACACACACACACCATACATACATCCACTCACATTTCATTCACGTTATTGGTGAAACCAACCTTAGGTTAGATAAGCAGCGCCCCCTACAGGCCACTTCGTACAGTATACGGCACTGTAAACGTGACCTCAACACTCTTGAGGTGAAGCTGTGCGTGGATGTGTGTGTGAATCCTGCTTGTCACCCTGCAGTCATTCATACAGAGACACCTGGTTGTCTTGTAGCGTGTGCCTTTGTGTGTGTTTGTGTGTGTGTGTGTGTATTTAAGCATGCACACACATGCATGCATGTGTTTGCTCAGCTGGACCAGTGCTAGGTAGAACAGGGTCCTCAACAGACCTCTGTCACCACACACACACACACACACACGCATGCACGCACGCACACACACACACACACACACACACACACCTGACCTGACACCCTCACAACCTACTTCACTTGCACTTGTGGCTACCATTCAACACACAACATAACCACTTAGTCTACACACACACACACAATGTAAGTTACACAGCTGCTGGGTGATGAAACTACAGAGTGGGCCATGATGTTTCTGAAGGCAAAACAGCATGATTGCAGACCTTTTTTCTTGTCACAACTGCATTTGAAAGAACTATATTAGATTATCAACACTATATTATGACATATATTATCACCCTCGTGACTGATATTATTTGCACTTTGTGTGTGACATATTTCAGACTAAACAGAACTCCTGAGCTCATTACAAAAGCCCTAACAACTCCTCTTACATTCAACTGAAATGGGCCATTGTTTACAACCTGCAGTTCGCCCCAGAAAAATGTTCTGAATGTGCATTTGGCCCTACTGTGTTTTTCTATAACCCCCAGAAATATTGTCCCGCAGCTAACTGCTGGTCTGTGCCCCCATTCTGTACCCACAAGGCCGCAGTGTGTTTGGATACACACTGGTGGGCCGGCCCCAGAGAATACTCACTGGATTGATTTTGTGTTCACAGTCCATGCCAGTTGGTTAGTGAGTGTGTGTGTGTGTGTGTGAGAGAGAGTGTGAGTGTGAGTGTGAGTGTGTGTATGTCCCTGTGAAAGAAACCATAGGCTCCTAAATAAGCCACATACATAATTACATAATAGCCTTTATAACTACTGGAGTAGCACTTGAGCATGTGTGTGTATGTGTGTGTGTGTGTGCACGTGTGTGGTGATGCACACACACACACACAGAAAGCTTATATGTATTTTTCTGTTTTCTTGTATGGGTCTCAGTGCCAGATCCTAAGAATGCATCTGTTGTTTACCACATTGCTAGTGGGTGTGTGTGCGTGTGCGTGTGCGCACGCACATGTGTATAGTGACGGCAAGATGGGAACTCTTGGCCTCACAGCTCTTTAAGCTCACTGCTCTTTACTACAACCTTATCCAGGGTTCCAAATTCTGTCTGTGTGTGTGCGTGTGTTTGTGTGTGTGTGTGTCCTCTGCAGGTTGGCACCACGAACCTGCCTCTATAACCCCAGGTTAGAAAGGGATATGGGTGTCTGGTATTCACTGGGATTGTGGTGGATAAGTCAGTGGCACACTGACATGAAAAGCAGGTTTTACCCTGCAAGCAGTTGGACTGATCACACAACATGTGATGGTCAACATGGAGGTAATGGACCTCTTGAAGTTTACTCACTCAAGTTTACCTGACTCCAGACTCAAAACTCGCTTACTGCCCTACAGACTTGGTCCGGACTGGGACTCATCTGGGGTCTTGAAACTATCCTGATCAAATTAAGTGTACGCATCCTTTGTGTTGGACCAAAAAAATCACATTTAGCATTTGTCGTAAGATGTGTTGCTTTTTCCGGTCTAGTTCTGGATTTGTGGTTGGAGCGGCCATTGGTCCATCATCAAGCTGCCCGTTCCACCATTTGTCGCTTGTCAAGACCAATCCTTGAAGGCTCAAACGCCACCTCAAACTGTTAGGGTCTCCTTCCAGGCTCTCTTTGTACAAAGGAAGTGTCATCATCAAGGATATGATTTTGCCAATATCCTTTTCATCCACTAGATGGCGATAAAGATCTAATAAAAAGAATAGTTTGGAAAACACAACATTTCCTGTGACGATTACATTTGCCAATACTTGGCATTTGTTTCGCAAACAGTAATAACAGTAACAGTACAAGAGTAGCAGCAATAGAACAACATACAATACAAAACAAGCATCATTGCCTGTTTCAGTAACAGCTCCTCTCAGGACTGGACGTCGCATTAAGTTTGCAGATGATACAACGGTGGTGGGCCTCATCAGCGACAACAATGAGACAGCCTACAGGGAAGAGGTCCAGCACCTTACAGCTTTGTGTGCCAACAACAACCTGGCACTCAACACCAAGAAGACCAACGAGCTCATCATGGACCACAGGAGGACCAAGGGTGTCACACACTCCCCAAACCATATCAATGGAACGGAGGTTGAGCATGTCACCAGCTTCAAGTTCCTGGGTGTTCACATCTCTGAGGACCTCTCTTGGTCCCTCAACTCCTCCGCCTTGGTCAAGAAGGCTCACCAGCGCCTCTTCTTCCTGAGGAGACTGAAGAAGGTACATCTCTCCACTCAGATCCTGGTGAACTTCTACCACTGCACCATCAAGAGCATCCTGACCAACTGCATCACAGTCTGGTATGCCAACTGTACCGCCTCAGACAGGACAGCACTGCAGAGAGTTGTGAAAGCGGCCCAACGCATCACGGGCTGCTCCCTCCCCACCATCGAGGCTGTCCAGCGCAAGCGCTGCCTGCAAAGGGCGCGCAGCATTGCTAAGGACAGCTCCCACCCCAGTCACTGACTTTTCACCCTCCTACCCTCCGGGAGGCGCAGATTCAGAAACAGCTTCTTCCCCAGGGCCGTCACTATTCTGAACTCTTCACCCCGGTGAGTCCCTCCACCCCCGACATCTGCACAGTTGCACTATTCCTTACCCCCTCCCCCTACACCATCACCACCCTCCTGAACTGCACACACCACCGTCAGACTTTGCACACTGGACATTTGCACTACCCAGTATACTGTATATCACTGCAAATTACTATATATACCCTGTACTGTATATGTATTGTATATACTCTGCTGTTCACCCTTGTGAACACCTATTACTGCTTATACCTCTGTCTATATCTCTCAATGTATATCTCTGCCTATATTGTACATTCCTCAATGTATAGCGTACACCATGCACTGTACATTCCATATATTCTCACATGCACTGTAGATTGTGTATATTCTTATATGCACTGCAGATTCCGTATGTTGTCTGCAGATCCTACATTTGCACGTCGACGCCGGACCCAGACCCGTCAGACACTTGCACTGCTCCCCGTATATACCCCGCTGTACACCCCAGTGTATACGCACTACTGCGTATAGCTCTGTCCATACTGTACATACCAATGTATAGCGCACACCATATATATATATATATATTTATGTAGACATACCTATATGCTCTCTGTAGATTCAGCATATTCCCTGTAGATTGTGTACATTCTCTGTAGATTCTGCTCGTACTGCCTACTGTCTCACTGTTCTACTGTTGCTACTACTTTTGCACTTGGTTAGATGGTTAGATGCTAACTGCATTTCGTTGTACTAGTATGCATACTCTGTGCTGATGATAATAAAGTTGAATCTAATCTAATCTAATCTAATCTCAGCAGAGGGTGGTGCGTTTGGCTGAGTGCACTATTGGCACTACACTCCCCACCCTGCAGGACCTGTACTCCAGGAGGTGTCAAACCAGAGCCTGCAGGAACAGAGATAGTAAAACAGAGTTTCTTTGACCTCACCAGCCACGCCCACCTCTCCCATGCACACATAGCACACAGTACATGCACTCATATAGTTTCACTACATAACTTATGACATACGTACATGCAGACATACATGGTCTGTTCTCACTTAATTTGAGATTTTCTCCACTTTTTTACATTTTAATATTTCCTTTTGCATATTGTTTTATATTTTTAATTCCTGCTGGTCTTTTTTACTCCAAATATTGTAAATATTCAAATATACTGATCCCTCCAATTTGTGTTATTTGTAATATTATTCTTTTGCACATTCCGCTGAGCATCGCCACTTTTCATTTGACTGCATATCCTGTCTGTGTACGTGACAAATACACTTTTGCAGTCTTGGATCTTGAATACAGGGTCACATGTCACATGTGTAAGGCAAATATAACAATTTGGAAAACATTTTTGAGAATGGGCTAGCCTCAAAATGAACTACACCTCAAACCTCCTTGTTGTGTATTTTTACTTATTAGAAATCCCGACAATGTAGGTGCTAAAAGTAGCCAAAGTAGTTACGATGCGAATTGCTGTTATTAGTTAGGGATACAAACATAGGTGATGTACTGGCCGAGAACCCCCTACCCAACGAGACCGGCGGGGGCGCTGTTTGTCCCTCCCCACTGGGTCGCTGTTTGTAGTAATACACGTGACCGCTTGGGGGCGCTGTTTGCCGCGCAAAATTGTCTTAGTGTAACAATAAAAAAAAAAAGCATTTTAATTGAAAGATGCAAATTAATCTATGAAACAAGTTCTCCTCTTTCCGAATCTGGCACAAAGAAAATGTCACCATTAATTGCCGAGACGTCCTTTGGACGGGGTATAAATACAGATGCAGGTTCAGGTCACACTTACAGTATCGGTCACCGTGTCCGGTTTGCCGAGTGCTGTGCGGGAGGGCCAGACGTAATGTCTACACCTGGCTTCACCGGAGTGGTAGGAGTGGTTAATGGGAACTGGTAGGTTGGATGGAAGGTTGAGATCCGCCGTCCCTCTGGTGGAGATCGTGACAAGCCGTGTGATGTGACTGTCTGACAGTCACTCCCTCACAATTCAGAATCTACAGAGTGTCTGACTGTAGAACAGAATGTCTAATATAAGTCTTTGATGAGATTCACCATCTAAGTCAAAAACACATTTTCACTGTTTATGCCCAGTAGTTGTGGTCCCCACATCCTCATCAGTACGCACAATTGCTGAGATCAAACAACCTCAATTCAATTAGAATTTCAATAAGAAATATACAATTTGATACAATAATTAGAAGATGCTGTGAGCTGTCAAATGTGATCATTTAATCAGTGAATCAGTATGAGTGAAATGTAATGAGTCAAATGTAATAAGTGAAAAGAAAATAGTGTAAATATAACCCTGCGGAGGTAGTAGCTTTAATAACTGTAATGCAAGCCGTGATTAGGAGAAATCTGTTAGCAAAGCACATGTGTGCCTCCATTCATTTCCTGTCGTCCCACAAAAGCCAGGATCAGCTTTTTACAGATTGCATGGTTTTGTACAGTAGCAACCCCCTACCCCCATAGGCTGTACTGCCTCGTGTATCAGGCTGGGACTGTAACGTCTGGTTAGTGGACTTTTTACAGAAGCAGGCATGCCAGCAAGCGGAGATCTCACTCATTTGGTGGCTAAACCACAGTCCCCACCTTCCCTCAAGCGCAACCACTCTGGGCTTGAACCACCCCTGCATTTTAGTCATCCTCGTCTCCCTCCCTCCCTCCCTTCCTTGTTCATTAGCCTAGTCTTCTAAAGTGACTAAACTGCCGGTGACCCGGACTCCGAACCATCCATCCCAGAATTGGGCGTCTTTTCCTCCATGCTCGAAGGAGATGTAGCGGAGTTTAGGGCCGTACTCTGAAAAGGTGTGAGTCACCTGGTGTTTTTTTAAACACAGAAAAAACCTCAAGTTAGTCAGAATAAAGCCCAACAGTGACATTTTAATCTTAGAAAGAACATATATCATCTTGTGTGTGTGTGTGCGTGGCTACAGTCCTATACCTGTCTCCACGAACATCCGTCTTCAAAATTAGGGTCAAGGGTCACTGGGTCGGGCTTGAACTCCTGCAGCACTTCCTGGTCCTCATCCAGGAGACACACAGTGATCTCATAAGTGCAGCCACAGTCGACCCGCCCACCATACCTGCAAGGTGAGTATCCCCTTAAATACGGGACAGACGTCGTACAACATATATGCATGTACTGTGTAGTGAGCCTCCACACATCCTCCCCCTTTCACTCACCAGTCTTCTATTGTGATGGTAGGCTGTGAGTCCAACTTCTCTGGAGTATAGCCATATTCCAGTAAATCGATGTCCTGCTTCTTGAGACATGGTCTAGTATAATGTAGTCAGAGAGAACCCAAGGGGGGGGGGGGGGGGGGGGGGGGTGGAAGAAAATTAGGCTAGAGAATTAGGCTCAGCATTCTACTAAAATAATGTAAGGAAAGCACCTATTTCAGATTATTGGCTATTGGGTTAGAGATGATCACGTGATGAGCCAATCGGAAACCTGCGATTGCAATTACCTGTATGTCACCAAATGTGCTGTTGCTGAGATTTTCATGCTGGTTTCTATTTTAGAATATGCCTACTCATCTGAGCACACGATAAGAAAAACATTGCCCACTCACTCGAAGGAGGTCACAAAGTACTTGGTCACTAGGTCATTGGCAAATTCATAGCCACAGTCGCCTGGCAGGTCTTCGACTTTCCACTGGCTCCCCCCGTTTTCTGTCAGCTCCCAGAATTCCAGCCCCTCTACGAGGAATAAATCACCCATGCTGCAATACTTTGATATTTGTGACTACTTGTTTTATCAATCAATTGCTTTCCTGCATAAACAGTACATTTCTCCTAAAAGTAATTTAACCAGGCATGGGAATTTCCAGTTGTGCAATAAATGATCGTGTTAAAAAGAATGTGATGAGTCCGTACCTTCCCCATTGGGATTCTTCAGCAGGTTTTGAGCCATGGGTGCTGGTTAAGGAGAATATATGTCTGGAATCAATACAAACATTGACTGTCATCAATACTGTGGCCTCTGTCGATCAGTGTCCTGTTTCAAGATACTGGCGTTCCAGGTTAACCAGATAACAGGTTATCAGAATTCAGGGGATTTTCATTTAAACAGAAATGGTGGTGCGTTGAACATGATTACTTGGTGTATATCTGTGAATCTATCATACTGAGCACTTTCTTCAGGACTTTGACAGAAAGGGTAAGTAATCATACATACAATAATCCCTTGGCGACTTGAGTATTCCCTGAAGGATCACATTTCCAGATTAGATGATTGAAGCCAGTAGGTAAGATCTGACTCGAATAATATAATTATGCAAGACATGTTTAGCATTATTCTCTCAGCTGCAACCCCGCCAGCATTAAACAGTCTTTGGGGCAAATAAATAACAAATATAAAAACATGATTTAAAGTAGTCAAACTTCAAGGTGTTCCACTGGTAACAAACGGCTCAAGAAGATGGGTCTGGCAACAGGAAGGTTGCTAATTCGATCCCCGGCCTCCGCCTCGCAAAGTGTGGAGGTGAGAGAACACCGCCGTCGGCGTATGAATGGGTGAATGTGAGGCAACTGTAAAGCGCTGTACAAGTGCAATCCATTCAGTGGACATGGATTCCAATACATATTTTTCCATAATACAATAATAGCAAAAAAGAAGCGATAAAGCTACAGTCGCCAATTTGTGCTCAACTCACTTTGTAAGTCCTTTGGTTGAGTCTCACGGTTCTCATGCACTTAGCTCTATAGCAATGGGTCAAACAAATACATGACACACATAAAATTTGCTGATTACAGCTCTAATGTTTGATTTGAATCCAAAACAATTGGGAAATAGCAATGCGCTTAATCACTACTGGCCGTAAAAGTGCTGCCATAGCACAATGGTATTTGCTGACTCATTCCAGAACAAAATGCAGACCGGTGCATGCTTACAGTGGTCGCACCAATAATCCATGTGTCAGAATACATCAGTCAGCTGGAGGAGCACGCGGTTCCACCAAGTCTCCAGAAAGTAACATCCATGTGCGTGTGTGTTATCTGTCCGCACTTTGTCTGTGTCTACATTGCGACATTGCGAGAAACAGAAGAGTCACTGTGCTGCTCGCCAGGGGAAGGGCTGAGCACAACACAGCTTCTGTAGAGGCACAGCCGCACAATCCTATACATTCAATGAATAACAAACGTGTGCGAATTACTCACGCAAAATGTAGGGCAGTACGGTGTGTTCGTCTCTGCGTCTCAACCTTTCCAGTGCTGTTGACTCGGATAACGGAACTGTGTGTTGCAGTGAGCGCGCTCACGACGTGGAGGGTTTTATATAGCCCTCACACACGCACGCACCCACATACGCGCACACACACACGCACAGCTCAGCCTAACGCAGCCGAGGTATGAACCCACTATCTACAGCAATGATGTCTGGAATGGAAGGTGTGTGTTATGCGCGGTTTTGGGCGGTCATCCAATGTGGCTGAGGTTCGGGTTGAGGATTGTCTGTAAGCGTAGCAGCGAGCTCCGGAATCAATGTGACACAAGACAGCATCACCCGGAATGATTCAAAGTGTATTCGGATGCATAGATCATATGTTTCGTTTTGGACGTGCTGGTCACATCTCTGGGATGGGAGAAAAGAATGTAGAAGTTATGAGCATTGTGGTCTTACATAGAGATGTAACAGCACCTCCTAGACTGACTGAGTGTGAAGCAAGGACAGTTGTTCTCCACCAAAGTGTCTAGACTTAAGACTAGACTTAAAACCTACCTTTTCTCCCTCACATTTGGCCACTAGAAGTGCTCCTCAGCTCCAATTACAGCTAAATTGCTCAGGCTGTCAGCACTAGCCTACCCTGGCTGCCGATAGGGACTAGGATAGAGGTTTTCCTTTATCCCCCGCCCCCGTGCTCCATCTAACAATAATTTCTCTCATCCCATTGGGTGCTGCCGTGACCATGACTGGACTCCTGGCCACCGCACCGCACCGCACCGGGTGCCACTGCACCTGGCCACTGCACCGCACCGCACCGGGTGCTGCCGTGACCATGACCGCACCGCACCGGGTGCCAGTGCACCTGGCCACTGCACCGCACCGCACCGGGTGCTGCCGTGACCATGACCGCACCGCACCGGGTGCCACTGCACCTGGCCACTGCACCGCACCGCACCGCACCGGGTGCTGCGTTGACCATGACTGGACTCCTGGCCACCGCACCTGATGGCCACCAGCCTACTGTCCAGCCAGCATCATCTCAAAAAGACTACTATATTCATTATCATTCGTACTGTATTATTGTTATGCTCACCCCGGTGCTCCATCTAACCATCATGTCTCCCCATCTCATAGGGTGCTGCTGTGACGTGACTGGACTCCCGGCCACCCCACCTAATGGCCACCAGCCTACTGTCCAGCCAGCATCATCTCAAAAATTACTAAATTTATCACCATCTGTACCGTGCTATTGTTATGCTCTGCCACCTTCTTCCTATGCCCGCTTGACACCCATTGCACTCCGAACCGTCCCTGGAAGGAGGGATCCCCCACTCTGCGTTCCTTCTCGAGATTTCTTCCTTGTTAATTAAGGGAGTCGT
>OMOU01093684.1:0-13801 GCA_900312585.1 Malacocephalus occidentalis
AGCAGGGGGGGGCAAGGGGAAGGCAAGCAAGTGTTTAGGAAAGACAGTCCCCAGGAGCCAGGAGACGAGACATGGAAAGAGGATTTGCAGAGGGATGGACAGGAAGACACAGAGCTGGACCTTGGTACCAGCAACCGCAGGAACACTGGGGAGCTCCACTCAGAAACATCAGCACTGAAAAAAGCAGAGATGACTCGAGGGCCTTGGGCTGAGGGGAAAAAGGTAGGGTAACCACACACACACACACACACACACCCACACCCAAACACAAATAATAGATCATACATTGTACAGCATTTTTACCTCTGTGCCTCCTGAGGCATGTGTAATAACTGGAAATGTATACATGCTGTGATGCTGGCTGCTGTCTGTGCTCACAAGTCATATTTCAAATGTAATGCAGGAAGTCTCACCTCTTATTTTCACTAATTATTTCCTGTGTGTTTCTAACATTGAATTATTTCCTGTGTGTGTGTGTGTGTGTGTGTGTCTTTGTGTGCGTGTGTGTGTGTATATCAGTATGTATATTTGTAGGACCTGCACCAACTCGATGAAGGTCTATGCATGTGCTTTGCAGTGCTTCAATGAATCCGAAACAGATGGTTTTCCATTATTGATTTGGATGCATTATAGAATACTGACCAAATTCACACTATCTTTTCTGTCTTGTAAGAGCGTGTTTCACCCACCGAGGTGTTCATGGCAGGTTTTAGCTTAGCCCAATGTGTAATATTCAGCACATCCATTTGCAAGCTCCTCCAACATTTCAGTAAGTGGGCATATATTTTACATTAATACATTTGATACATTTCTGATTAAATCATTAATGATTAGGCTCAAATTACATAAATTGATGAAATTGCGTTTTGCAATTGCAAATAAATCCATTAAAAACAATCAAAAACAAACAAACACTGCTCCTCACCCATCAATACTCTCTCCAAACCCTACTCACCCTCAAAAGACAGTGAGATGAGAATGACATTTCTGTACACTGCTGCAGAATTGGAGCAATGCCCCATGATCCCTGTAACCTTAAAGTTAGCATCTACTTGACAGAATGTGTGTTAGAGCCCGTGGCAAACTCAAACCTTTAGCATATTGTACCTTTAAAGGCTGTGCTGCAATAATGTAATGCTGCCGTCGGTACTTATTCAACTGTACCCACTTGGTCATGGTATTACCGACTCCTATTTCTCACTGACATTTCAATATCGCTCAGTACTACTGAGTGTAAAATGTTGTATTTTTCTTCCTCTTCCTCACCTCTAGGGTCTGCGATCTCCATCAAGAGCTTCAGCAGGGAGGCTACAACAGCAGGACAACCACAGTCCAGTCTCCCTTCGGTACCCAGCTGCCAAACCCACAAGACGTACACGTCCCTCCTCGGGATCCGAGCTGCCAAGGTCGTACCAGCCCACCACGCAAGTGAGCAGCAAGGTGGACCACGAGCTCCCGCAGACCCAGCATAACAACTCAGCACTACCACGGCACCCACCATTCAGAAGATATTCTTCAATGACCACCGGCGGGTCTCTGAAGTGTGCAGAGCAGACGAGCCCGTCCGAGGGCTTCCTCCGGCGAAGCTTCAACTACGGACAGTCCTCTGCAGGGCAGGGCTCCGGGGCTCTCCCCAAGCCCCAGCCCTCCTTCCTCTACCCATACGCCAATGCGCAACTTCAGACCCAACCCACGGCTTACGGTAATCCGTTGGTCCAAACACAGTCCAAATACTGGCAGGGTACCTCAGCGGTGGGGGATCTGGGGCAGGACCTCAGCAAGGCCGGGTTTAGTTTTTCACTTGGCAAGCTGTACAACCTGAAGGGCCTCAAGAAGGGAAGCAGTTCGCCTTCACAGTACCAGAGGAGCCCTGATCCCTCAACGCAGTTACGCAAGAGCATGGGCTAGTGGTGGAAACATGGCCGGGTTTCCATGTCTTTACTTTACTTTACAAGTCAGTCCAAATGTGATTATTACGTTTTTAATCCCTTTAAAACCGACTTGCAACAAATACAGGGGAAGACTTAGGCTCCTACTTGTGGTTTTTAATGCCAAGGCCTGATCAGAGCTATAGTATGGTAATGTTAAATTAAGTCCATCATTATCTTTCAGTGCTGATGGTATTTCTTCTGTTAATCGGCCATTAGACAAATATGCAATTAATATGAATGACTTTCTGAGGAGGGTCAACATTTATTTTTGATGTGCACTAGTAGACTAGACTTACAAACATCAAGCTAAGCCACGACATAGAAGGTGACATCTATAGTTTGTTGGAACTAGATGAACTTCTGAGAAACTGCTCTACATTGCACAACAAGAAATTATCTCACAGATATATCATAAATAACAGGATGCAAACACTGCATGTTTTACTTTGATGTTGCTGCAAATTCAACAATAAAACACTACCTGTCTAAAAATAGATTGGTAGTGAATGGTTACACGGTGGTCTTTATTAGGACCATACCACTCTGAGTGATCACAGCCTGTCTGTCATGGCTTCACTAAAACTTCCATTAACAACTCAAATGTGATCAAATGTACTTTTGTATCGAATGCCAAGAGCATTTAGCACGCAAGTGCCTGTCACACATGTAAACTATGGCCTTGTGATAAGACATTGTGTGAAGTAGTTTGAGTTATTTCATCCACAAACTGACCAATGCATATTGATTCCAAAAGACGAAACCGCTCTGCTCCAAGTCCATTAAGATAAGAAGCGTGCACACCTGAACAAACAATCTCTATCTCTCTCACACACACAAACACACATACCCACAAACACACACAGTGTCACCAGGGCTAGTCGTGCCACAATCCATTCAGCTCATCCAACATCATCATCCATCACGAAAAACTGCCGGCCAGCCCCATGGACCACAGCCAGAGACAAGGAAAGTGGGTGCTGATTTGCTGATTTGCACACAAACAAGTTTGCACACACACACACACACACACACACACACACACACAGATAGAGATGACTCAAGATCCCCGGGAGGTATTTCTGTGACAGGCTGACGATCAGACCGAAGTCTCTATGCCCTTTGTTGAGTGTCAATATTTAGGAAGAACATGCTGTATTGTCCCATCTATCAAGCAAGAATGACAAAAACACAGAAGACAGAGAGAACTAAAGTACAGAGGGGAACAGCAGGAACCAGGAAACAAAAAGGTTATCTGGTGATGAATGTCAAAACAATGGACGTTTTTAAACCGCTAACACCATAATGCGCTCACAGGCATAGTAGGGAGAAGCCAATGTGAGCCCTGTTTGCTTCTTGAATCTTTTCTGTCTACTCATCGACCCCTTGCCAACACAAAGCTATACATAACGAAGTACACCGTACTCTCATTCCCCGTTTGTAGTGAGAACAAATACCTGATGTGATATGATGTGACAGGATTAAAGGAACACATTTCTTTCATACGTTTTGTGTGTGTGTTCAACCAGCCACACCTCACCCAGCTAAAATGCGTGAGAGGAACATTGACGTGGCAGGAGAGATGAGCAGATGAAAAAGTCCAACATACTTTCCAGGTCAGCCAGATGTATAGGCTTGTACGCTGGTATACAGTAGGCTTCTCGGTAGGATCACAAGTCAAGCTTCACGCTCAGGACTGAAGAAAAGGTGTTGTGTTTAAAATCACAAATAAACCCCAACAAAGAAACCAGTGTGTGGGCATGTGTGGTGTGTGTCGGCGGCTGTCTGGCTGGCTTAATGGGCCTCACCTGGCCCAGTTAGTGTATGGGAGGTGGGGCTGCAAGCCTGTGGTGCATTGGCTAGTCACTGCACCACAGGTTAAGTTAGCCACCAGCACACACACTCAGGAGAGAGCGCTAGCATGCTAGCTAGCAACTGTTCCATCTTCCATTTTACTTCACCTACAACTTAAACAAACAATAAAGTGGACTTCAAACACCACAACCTGAGCCCAGAACTAAGGCCAGCCACATCCCCTCACTTTTCATGAAAGTATTGTGATTGTTATACATTGTTTGAGCTTACATGTGTTTAAGAATAGCATGTGTCTTTATGACATTCGTGATGTTTTACCATGTTAAATAGAGGACTTTTCCATTAAATTATGTGTTTTCCACTCACATACAGGACAGCAGTACGGTATCCACACTGCTTACTTCAGGGTTGACAACAGAGGTGTCAGGTGTAGTAGACCTGTCCTGAAAACCGGCACATTTCAACATACCAGCAAGTGAACATAACAACCGTCTTATGTTGTTGTGCTCCCTGTGAGTCAAGTGCATCTCACAGTGATAAAACCAGCTGCTTGTCAACCACGATCCCACCACACTATGGCCTCCCTCAACTCACCATTCAGGTGGTACACAAAAGTGGCACAAAAGGGCAAGATAAGGATCAAAACAGGGAATGGGCGCTCTGTTCAGACACTGCATCATAGGGATGGAAAGGGGAGTCCTTGCTTGTTAAAAACTACAGAGCATCAATTGAATTAAAGTTCAATTAAAGGTGTAACTGCTAACACTTTTATGCATATGTTTTTTGGAAATAATATATCCAGAGCTTTTCGTAAGTTGCAGAAATGTACAGCTTTACCAAAAAGATTGCGAATTAATCATTTTGAACATTTTAATGGGTCAATTTGTCTTCGTAAGATGTTGCATTTGGTTCCCACTACTAACAAGCTTGTGAGGCAATAGTATAATAATGCTGGAATCACATATGGTATATCTGTGTGATCAAGGGTCTTAGTAGTGGCCAGTTAGTTTGTGTTAAAAAAAATAAAACTACAGAAAAATGGTGTGAGTTGGACGGTCACTTTGGGACAAATTCCAAGGGCTCAGGAAATGAAATATGCAAGTTGTGCTCGTGGCTGAATCTTACAATGTTATCACTTGCACATTTAATTGAACTTGCCGTGTAATAAGAAATGTAAAGGATATTTAATGCAGACATGCTTGTAAGTGGTACACGCATAGTCCTTTTTGAAAGTGAGAAGACAAACAAACACCATTATTGGGCGCAATAGCAAATTCATGTTAATAGGCGAAACCTTATTATGAGTCTCACGGCAGTAGACATGGATCTCTAGTGCCCTCTTGTGTTCGTGGGGTTTAATTACAGTTGATCGAGGAACGCAAAAAGGAAAGGCGTTTTGCAGTGAAAACACATTCTGGCCCTACCAGCAAATAAATAATCACAGAGATCAATCATTTAAAAATGTCGGACGTTGTCAAACGCCAATAGTTTATCGTTTGCATGCTATTGCTAGGTGCTTCTTTTTCAACCAATGCTTCTCATATTGTGGAATGCTTGGAAAGTACTTTTGCATTAGGCTGTGGTACGCATTACATATACCTTTTCGTACTTTGAGGTTATCTTTCGACATCAAAGACACTATTTAGCTTGAGATACTTCAGCAAGGCGGATTTCCTTAGGTCTACCTGAGTGTCATGTAAGCATTAAAGGATAATTTCACTTTTAAATATTTCTGGGCTCATGGTCAAACTTACCCTTTTGTATACACCCCAGACAAATTTTAGGTTGCCTTTTTCAATATTTAGATTAATGCTTACCTTGTATAAAAAACGACCTTAACGACAGCTTTAAGTTCATCTTATACAGGTTATTCCTTAGTTGAAAAAATGGAATATATTGCTATGTACCGTAGTACACCGTTGTCGCCTATAGAGGGCAGTGAAATGTAACAAGCCAGGGGCTGGTGTTTCATGATAATGCAACTGGAAGTAGAAGCGTCCATTGGGGTGTACGGAGAAGCGCTTCCCTTTCGACCATACCGCGCTAGTTTGGCAACACGAGGAGCTGGCTAGCGAGTAAGGATGAGTGGAAAAGAATTACGATTGACCTTCCAACGGGTGAGAAAGTCGGCATTACATTGTTGTGTGCCCCAGTGTAGCAATTCGTCGCGCTATAACTCAGAAATAAGTTTCCACTGGTTTCCAGTAGATACTGAGGTACGGGCTCAGTGGCTAATCGCGATCCGTAGGGACAACTTCAGCCCGACGAAACACACTCGTGTGTGTAGCAGGCACTTTCTACCGGGAGACTTCCAAGTGACTGCTGGGGGACTGAGGAGATTACAAAGGGGAGCTGTACCGGTTCTTTTTACCTGGAATGAGTACAATCTACACACACCAATACTGCATGTTTTGGAGCGTCTGCCGAGGGCTGAGCTTCCTACCCCGTACTTGACCGCAGACTCCGACTCAGAGCCCGAGATGGAAACAGCAATGACTGATCATGATTACTGTGTGACTCCAGCGACAGCGGTGAGGGCAGATGAGGTGGCCAACGAGAATGAAGCCTTGCAGCGGAGGATTATGGAGCTCAAACACCAACTGGAAGTGCTTCAGCTGCGAGCCCGTTTTGGTATAAAACGCTTGTCAGGGTCGGACGAGGATATTCGTTTTTACACCAGGTTGGTTTATTAAGGCTTTTGAATAGCGTTACATCGATCAACATGTTAATCAGTATATTGTCACTAAGTTCTGTAATCAAGCCAAACATTAATAATTGAAAATTAATACGGCAAATATTTAGCCTATTTAATGCCATCACTCCCCTTTTCAACGAGTGGACCAAGAGCAGATTTATTATTGCACGTGTCATTTATACATTATTTATAAACAAACGTATCCATAGCGTGTCCAACTGATTTCTTTGTGACTCTCAGGCATAATTGTATTGTGAAAATCCTGTGAGCAGCAGGCTGAGCAGCACAGATAGATACAGATGGATACAGACAGGTGAGCTGCAACCTTTAAGATGAGCTATGATGTTATACGTTCAGGAGTTAAATGAAAAATAATACAAATCCAAGCTTTTGAGATGATTTGAAGGTTTGAGCATCACAGTGGAAAGTCTTGAGTGTCGCACAAATCCACCAACTCAAAGGACAGAATGTCAGGTGAGGTTTGAAACAACAGCTAGTTACAGACCAGGACATTGTCTAGGCTACAGTTTTCTATACATATTTTACTGCAACAAGTTATGTTTACATATATATGTAATGAATGAATTGACTATTAAACATGTTTCATTTGTGGAAGCTCATTTAAACAACAAAACATTTACAATGTCTAACATGACTATTACATTCTTAGGTTTGCCTCCTACAAGCATTTCCAGGCCTTTTGGAGATTGGTAGAGCCTGCAGTCAACACCAAGATGGTGCGGATCGCCATGGCTGCCTCCACCAGCAGCTCTCTGGAGCTCTCTCAACCAACAACGGTATCCAACATACAGCAAGTGGTGTGGCATGGATGCACGTGTACAATGTATGACAGTATCTAGGCCTAACACATTTATTTTCACAGAAACTTCCACCCATAGATGAGCTGCTGCTCTTCCTCATGCACCTGTCAGTGGGCCTGCCTCTCAGGGATCTAGCAGAACGGTTTGAGATTCACCGCACCACAGCCAGCACCATTATTGCCACCTGGACGCACTTCCTATACAACCTGCTTGGAAGTAAACGTCTGTGGATGCCACGTGAAGCTGTCAGAGCTCACCTTCCACCAGAGTTTTCTGCTTTCCCCGACACACAAGTGGTGCTTGACTGCACTGAAATATTCTGCGAGACTCCACCCGCTCTCCTGTTGCAGAGTGAGGTGTTTTCCACGTACAAATCTCATGCTACATTCAAGGCCATGATCGGCATGGCACCCCATGGTGCCATTACATTCGTGTCTGGCCTGTATGCAGGATCCATGAGTGACCGTGAGATCTTCAAGCTGTCTGGCATCGAAAACCTACTCACATCAGACATGGCAATTATGGTTGACAAAGGGTTCCTTGTGGACAATCCGGTTGCATACAAGATTTACCGGCCTGCCTTGTTCTCAAGAAACACTCAAATGAGTAGGGAGGATGTCGGGCAGACCCAATCCATTTCCCGTCTGAGGGTCCATGTGCAGAGGTGCATCAGGAGGGTGAGGGAGAACAAACTTTTTGATAAAGACATACCACTTTCTGTGTGTGGAAGCATTGAGGAGCTTTTCAATGTGGCTTGCTACCTGGTCAACTACCAGAACGGACCACTGGTATGGACCAGGCATCCGACGATGACTACCTCTGGACTCCTGTATTAATGCCATTCCACATTTTGCTTATTGTATGCTTGTGTTGTACTGTATATATGTAGTTTACAATGATAACGGTTGTGTATATATACCATCAAAATTGAAAGCAATAGGTCCTTGATGATTTCAGACGGAAGCAAATGAAGGCAGCTTCTCTTTTTCAACTGAACATCGATTTTGCTGGAATGGCTAGCTAATGAACTCACTTTATGGTGTGATTAACTCATGTATTAATGACAGGTCACTTTTTGCTTATTCTGTGCTTGTAAATAGTCAATCAATCAATAAACAATCGTTTACTGGAATTGATTCATGAAACAGCGTTTTGTTGACATATCCTTTACATTATTTTCTAAAATGTGAATTATAAAGAACAAAGCATCTACTAGATGAATAACAGTAATTAGTCACATATATAGACATTGTTTAAAAACAAATGTAAAAGAAAACAGGTTGATACCAAAATCATGTCACGTAGAAATATACGGCTTTTTAGATATATTCCAGACATCTGTTGCACATACAAATCGGCACGGTTCAAATGTATCAACTCTTCTTGTAGTTTGTTGACTGGACGTGGCAAATATTGCCATCGTGTGTCAATTATTGCTGTATAAACTTAAGAAGGAAACACAAACGAGACATCTTTGTTGTTATAAACTCGCCGCTAAGAAGTCCCCCGCCAAGAAGGCGGCCAAGCCCAAATCAGCCAAGGCCACGGCCAAGAAGGAGATTCTCCTCCAGTTTTCAGAGTCACCACCCAACATTAAGAGCTTATCTTTGTATGCACAAAGAAATATACCTGTAAACTTCAAAATCAATAAATATGCTATATAGAGCGAGTCTTGTGCACACACTGCGCATTGTCGAACTGCAACAACTTTCCTATAAAGATGAAATGGAACGTCAACCATTCTCTGGCGGCACAATGGCAAATTGCTCCTCGGGGGACGCCGCTTCAGAACATTGTCGGATGCGGTGTTTGTCCAGAACACATTGTTTTATTTGATGCATTAAAAAGTCACAATGGCACATTACGCTATATAAAACTGCATAGGATGGATGTAATCAAATGGGGAATGTTTAATATTAAAATAAACCCCACTATAGATCATAATATCGGAGGATAATTTTGGTATTCAGACAGAAAAATGACGACGGTTGTTTGAAGCTCATAGGTTGACTAATAATAATAGTGGGTTTGAGGACTGACATCTTCATAAATAACTGTTAATATCTGTATTTTACTGTATCGTATGGGGAAACTTTAGCTTCAGGGGCAGGCTCCAATGCTGCCACCTCTTCATCATTATGGTTACGTTGGCCTCTGTATTTAGCCGTGAGTGGCCCGTTATTTTCACGTTTGAGCTAGCCAATGAGCAAAGACCTGGATGATATATAGATATGTGCCACGCTGTTGCCGGATACTTGCGTTCCGGAAGACCATTAGTCATGTCAGGAAGGGGCAAAACCGGAGGCAAAGCCAGGGCTAAGGCTAAGACCCGCTCATCCCGTGCGGGGCTCCAATTCCCGGTGGGCCGTGTCCACAGACTTCTCCGTAAAGGGAACTATGCCCAGCGTGTCGGTGCCGGAGCTCCCGTCTATTTGGCGGCTGTGCTCGAGTACCTGACCGCTGAGATCCTGGAGTTGGCCGGAAACGCCGCCCGCGACAACAAGAAGACCCGCATCATCCCCCGCCATCTGCAGTTGGCCGTCCGCAACGACGAGGAGCTCAACAAACTGCTGGGCGGAGTGACCATCGCCCAGGGCGGTGTTTTGCCCAACATCCAGGCTGTCCTCCTGCCCAAGAAGACCGAGAAGCCCGCAAAGAAGTAAAAGATCATTCTTTTCGAAGGCACAAAGGCTCTTTTAAGAGCCACACAAACATTACCAAGAGTTACGCTTCCTCACCACAGAAATCATGCTACCGTGAACGGTAGTCTGTTGACGCATACACGAATACACTACGTGGCTCTAATATTGTATAACTCCGGGGGATGATACATTTGGTTTTGTCACACACATCCCACGTTGACTACATTTACCTACTGGAATTTAAAAAAGCCCGCGCGCCACAATTGTGAGCGTGCACTTGCATAGATCTCAATGTTTTTCCCCATCTATCCATAACTATCTTTATTTATACACTACATTAAGCACGGAGGAACAAAACATTTAGCGATTTTCTACAGCGACATTAAATTATGTTCTAAAGGATAGGCCTACTCGGGCCGCCTGTGTTCTAGCCAATCGCACGAAGGGACTACCCCACGTTGTTTTGCATGCCGCTCTTATATATAGGGCGGTGGAACGGCCTGCTCCTCATTCTGTCTTATCATGCCTGAGGTAGCTAAACCCGCGCCCAAGAAGGGCTCTAAGAAAGCCGTCTCCAAGACCGCGGTCAAGGGCGGCAAGAAGCGCAGAAAGACCAGGAAGGAGAGCTATGCCATCTACGTGTACAAGGTGCTGAAGCAGGTGCACCCCGACACCGGCATCTCCTCCAAGGCGATGGGCATCATGAACTCCTTCGTCAACGACATCTTCGAGCGCATCGCCGGCGAGGCCTCTCGCTTGGCTCACTATAACAAGCGCTCCACCATCACCTCCCGGGAGATCCAGACCGCCGTTCGCTTGCTGCTCCCCGGTGAGTTGGCCAAGCACGCCGTGTCCGAGGGCACCAAGGCGGTGACCAAGTACACCAGCTCCAAGTAATCTACCCATCTTCACCTAAAACAACGGTCCTTTTAAGGACCAACCAAATGCACCATAAAGGGGTTTCTCTCTTAAATTACGAGGTAATCAGGCGCTGACATGGGTGATGTGGGCCACTACACGCCTATTTAGAGGAAGCTGTTTATTGTAGCCCACACACAGTTCTGGAATGGCTACAATGATCATGTCAGTTATAATATAATAATGAATATATATCAAAACAAAAGTTTTCAAAATACAAAAATGATAAATGATAATGATATAAATATAGCTACAGAAATGCCATCCTACAACAGCTAATGCATGTCACTCAAATAAAGTGGTCACTGCCTTAATTTGTTGACTACAAACAATAATCAAGAATTGATCTATCAAAACTCGTATGTTTTTCTTGTAATTTTGATTGTAAAGCTTAATTTGTTAGAGTAAATATGTTTGTGTGAAAATAGTAATCTCCTGTCTTCCATTTTTCTATTATTTTCAATTCTTTTGTTTCCGGTTTGACAGAGTGACTTCCTTTTAATCATAAATATTGTGTTTTTCATCCAATTGCCTCAATACCTTGTTATCCTCCACACTAGGCCTCTGAACATATACAATTGATGATCACCACTTGCATTGAATTTTGAGTGATTTATTCAACAGTGTCACACCTATGATGTTTTCGGTCAGGATTGACCGCTATAGGAAATGAACGGGTATGAGTATATTATGTTCATCCTGCAGATGGAAAACATCACACACACACACACACACACACAACATCCAGCCTGGATGTTGGGCAAAACACCGCCCTGAGCGATGGTCACTCCGCCCAGGAGTTTGTTGATCATCTCAGAGGTGTGAGCTCTGTGTCCCTCGAGAAAGAAAAACCTCCCACTTTCTCGCGCTAAATGCCCCTCACTTACTGTCTCTAGTGCAGTTATATTTGTTTCCAGTCTCTTATTCCTTGTTTTATTGCAGCTTACTCCAATCATCCAACGGCGCCAGTACCTTCCCCACACACCAGCCTCTGCCAGTCTGGTGAGGAGAATGCAGAACACTCCAGACACTCCCCCAGCAGCCACCCGCCAAGGTCAGGAAAGGAAGAGGTGTGAGCTCTGTGCCCCTCGAGACAGAAAAACTAGCCAGGCCTGCCAGAAGTGCCATGCCTACGCCTGCAAGGATCATTCCACCACAATTGTGCATTGCCAACTATGTGGGTGAACACACACACACACACACACACCATGTTGATGTTCTGTTATGGTCTTTTTTTATATATTTCTTTTTCAATAAATGTTCATTGAGGAAAAGAGTATTAGTGTCTTATTTTATATTCATCACAGTGAATGCAGTGAATGCTGAACTTGATGGGCCCACCGGTGGGCCGGACCATATACTATAGTTGAGTACACAATGAAACTGGCTATCAAATCACATCATTGGAATGGGAAGAATCTCAGCTACAACACTAACTATAGCATTTCCATCTCCAATGAACACAGCCTACATGGCAAGCATTTTTATAATATACAGTAATCTACAGTAAACACTATCTTTGAACCTACTGCAAAATTATAACATGAAATTCATCCCTGGTGTCATTCTGTCTGCCACCCCTTGATTGTACTTGCTTTGACTGTTCAAATGAGATGTCAACCATCAAAATTGGATAAGGGGTTCCAGAGATATCACTGTGCAAAACACACCGGCCAATTCTGACCGAAAATAGTATGGGAAGGGGGAATGACCGAACTATTCTAGAAGTAATGAAAGGAATGCCTGAAGCGCGGCCATCCTTAATGGGAGGGGCCTGAACTGGAGCTCCCGTTGTTGCTCTCTCTCAGGTCCTCAACAAGCCTTTATAAGGGACAGAGCGCGCGTATCAAGTACGTCTGTTTCTGCAGTAAACTAGTCGACATGTCTGGACGCGGCAAAGGAGGGAAAGGACTCGGGAAAGGAGGCGCAAAGCGTCACCGTAAGGTGCTGCGTGATAACATCCAGGGAATTACCAAGCCCGCCATCCGCCGTCTGGCTCGTCGCGGTGGAGTCAAGCGTATCTCCGGTCTGATCTACGAGGAGACCCGCGGTGTCCTAAAGGTGTTCCTGGAGAACGTGATCCGTGATGCCGTCACCTACACCGAACACGCCAAGAGGAAGACCGTCACCGCCATGGATGTGGTCTACGCTCTGAAGAGGCAGGGCCGCACCCTGTACGGCTTCGGCGGTTAAACCTTCCTCTTCTTATCCTCGACCCAAAGGCTCTTTTAAGAGCCGCCCAAAACTTTGCAAAGAAGCTCTCCTGCAGTCGTTTGTTCTATCGCGTCCAACCGTAATTTCCAACAAACTAGTTAACAAGAACAACTAGTTGAACAGTGATCCAACAACGGCTCGCCACAAACGCCCCTCATTTCTTTAATGGCCATACAATTCGAATCAATGTCTGATAATTACATTGTATTAGTCAAAGTTCTTTTATTTGTCAAATGTGCTATATTGACATACAGCACAGATGAAATAGTGACTGAATAGACAAACTAAGACAGTAAAGACAAACTAAGACAAGACCAACTAAACCAGGTGACAGTCTAAACCAAATGAACAGTCTAAACCAAATGAACAGTCTAACCAAATGAACAATCTGAACAATATGAACATCTGAACAATATAAACAATATAAACAATCAACAATATAAACAAGTAAACGATTAAACAATATGAACAATATGAACAGTACGAACAGATATACAATATGAACAGATATGAACAGATATGAACAGAAACACAATATAAACAATATAAACAATATAAACAGTATAAACAGAAGACAATATAAACAGTATGAACAGAAGACAATCTAAACAGTCAACAGTCAACCATAAACAATGACACAGTACGTTTTTTCAGTCAGAAAGAACAGTGAAGCAAGTGTGGTGAGGTAGGGCACGGTAAGGTGAGGTAGTTTCTGTGCAAATTTGCAGGGCAGGGGAAGTGGGATGTGCAGTCAATGGGGGTAGGGGG
>OMOU01093685.1:0-14481 GCA_900312585.1 Malacocephalus occidentalis
GCTGCCTGGGACTCCACTGGATTCTATAGGAGAAGACAGCACTTGCGCTATATTATATGTTAGGGGTCAGGGGTCAGGGCCAGGGTTCAGGGTTAAAGGCTAGCTGTCAGAGTTAGGGACTAGGGTTCACAGGTCAGGGCTAGAGGTTAGGGGTCAGGGTTAGAGGTTAAGGGTTCAGGGGTCAGGGTTCACCTCTTTCTTGGTGTCCTTGTTGGGGTCGTAGTCACTGTCGTTGGCTTCAACTGGATTGACCTCCATCTCCTCATCGCTATGGAAACACGTCACTATGTATGTAATATTTGTTCTTCTTTAGACATACTACATATATTCTCTATAATATACATAGTATATATACTATATACAGTATAGTATATATAGTATATATAGTATTGCATGATAGTACCTGTCCTCCAGGGCTGTCCTGGATGCCAGCTTGTACTTCTACCATATACTTACTCCATCCATCCATTCTCCTCCGCTTCCCCGGGCCCGGGTCGTGGTGGCAGCAGGCTAAGCAGGGCCCCCCAGGCCTCCTTCTCTCCAGCAACACACTCCAGCTCCTCCTGGGAGATCCCGAGGCGTTCCCAGGCCAGATGAGATATATAATCCAGCAGGTTCTGGGTCTGCCTCAGGGTCTCTTCCCAGTTGCCCGGAAACCCTCTAAGGGGAGGCCCCCTGGGGGGCATCCTGATCAGATGCTCTCCCCCGAGCTCCCTCCAGATATCTGAGCTCCTCACCCTGTCTCTAAGGCTGAGCCCAGCCACCCTGCAGAGGAAAATCTTTTCGGCCGCTAGTATCCGCGATCACGTTCTTTCGGTCACTACCCAAAGCTTGTGACCCGTAGGTGAGGGTTGGAACGTAGCTGGACCGGTAACTGGACCCTATCCTTCTTCACCACAACGGACCGGTACAGCGCCACATTACTGCAGACGCCGCACCAATCCGTCTGTCCATCTCCTGCTCCATTTTTCCCTCACTCGTGAACAAGACCCTGAGATACTTGAACTCCTTCGCTTGTGGCAGCAACTCACTCCCAACCCAGAGGGAGCACTCCACTATTTTCTGGAACCATGACCTCAGACTTGAAGGTGCTGACTCTGATTCCGACCACTTCACAGTGCATGCCGGAGGTCACAGTCTGATGTAGCCAACAGAACCACATTGTCTGACACAAATGGATGCCATTCTGAGGTTCCCAAACCCCAAACCATCAAAAACAAAATCAGTGGCCAGGTATAACCTTGGCCGAGTCCAACACCAATTGAGAACGTGCTTGACTTTGTGCAGAGAATACGGCCACAGCTCCCACTCTCACAAGGACTGTCTCACAATGACTCGTACCAATGGCCCCGGTACCTCATACTCCCACAGTACCCCCCACAGGATTCCCCAGGGACACGGCCATAAGCCATTTCCAAGTCCACAAAACACACTGATGAGCAAACTGAGTCGCCGAACGGTTAGAGTTAATGAGCACTGACCGGGGCCTCCACCAGGCATTCCCAGTTCACACTCACTACCCGTTTACCAGGTCTGTCCGGCAGCCTCCCCCGCCATCTGTTCCAACTCACCACCAGGTGGTGATCAGTTGACAGCTCTGCACCTCTCTTGACCTCTCTTGAGTGTCCAAAACATGCAGCAGATCTGCTGATATGACGACAAAGTCGATCGATCTTTGGCCTAAGGTGGTCTGGCACCAGGTACACTTATGAGCCACCCTGTGTTCCAACATGGTGTTTGTTATGGCCAATCCATGACTAGCACAGGAGTCCAACAATAAAGCCCCACACTGGTTCAGTTCGGGGAGGCCGTTATCCCAATGCACCCGACCACAATGACCCTCCCTGCAGGTGGTGAGCCCACAGGAACTATCTGTACAATTGATACTACATAATAGTATATATAGTACACATAGTATAGCATGGTAGTACCTGTCCTCCGGGGCCGTCCGGGATGCCAGCTTGCGGGCTTGCCGGTCCATCAAACTGGTACGAGAACGAGTCTTCTTCCAGGAGTAGTAGTACTTGACCAGGCTGCAGATAGATTTATCTGGCAGCTACGAGGAGGAAGAGAGAGGAGGTGAGGAGGAGGAGGGAAGGTTGGGATTACATCATTGTATAGTTATATAGCTGTACATACTACATATAGTAGAGGGAGCCTGTCTCACCATCTGCTGGATGCGGTGGAAGCTCTTGCCATGGAAGCTGAAGGCCTGTTCAAACAGCACCTTGTCCTCCACCGTCCAGTCATCAGGGAAGGGAGTGAAGTTGGGCAAGTCGGCCAGAGACTTCTCCACGCTGTGCTGGTGCCAGAACAGCATCCCCAAGGCCTGAACAATATATGTATTAATATATTATATTAATATAACATCATATAGTTTCATATAATATAGCTGCATATAATAGCAATTCATATAGTTATGAATTACAACAATTACACAACCGGTATTGAACGCACCACCATAACACAACCGATCACTGTAACACAACAGGTGTTGAATGCACCACAGTAACACAACAGGTGTTGAACGCACCACCATAATACAACAGGTGTTGAACCTCCACCCTACCATGCTCGCTAGGGAGAGCAGGTAAGGTTAGGTGGTGTCTTGCTCAGGGACACCTCCACACTTAGCTAGGGGGAGCAGGTAGGGTTAGGTGGTGTCTTGCTCAGGGACACCTCCACACTTAGCATGGGGGAGCAGGTAGGGTTAAGTGTCTTGCTCAGGGACACCTCCACATTTAGCTAGGGGGAACCCAGAGATCAAACCAGGAACCTTTCGGTTGCCAGAGAACCGTTCTTACCTCCTGAACTACTGCCGCCCTAGTCTATGATATAAAAGTAGAATTCAACTGCTTGATTTGTTATCATTTGTTTGTTAATATAATTAGAATGCAAATATTGTCTTGTCCCTCAAATTAATGTTCCAATGTATCCTATAAAGTATTGTTGTGTGGGACACACAAGGCTTCGACACAGTGCTGCCAAAGCAGATCCTATTGGAGGTCTTGGAGCATGATTCATATTCATATATATGACTTAATATTATATTAATGTTCATTAAGAGGCCCACACTAAGGTTCAGGAGATCCGGACAGAATGATGTTCCTATTAGTGATCTCACGGTCAGTGTATTCATATTCAGCTCATCTGACCTTGACGTGAAGAATTATCTTCTTCTTCCATATTCGTTGCTAAAGGACTGAAAACTAAAAGGATAACATCGTCTTGCCATGTCTGCATCCTCCTTGACCAGCAAGGAACACAAACTCAGCTCTGATTAACTAAATTGACCCACCAGTGGGTCCTTAGACAACATGTCTGTAAAGGCTTAAGATCAGACCTGCAGTAGACGGGCCACTAATATTAGTGTTAAAGTCCTGTTTGAACCCTCCACAATGCGACTAAGACGTTTGTGTCTAGACGTGAATGGGCCTGGATGGCCATGAAGTTGTGTTGAACATGGGTTATGGTATCATATTCTCTTATATATTTGAATATAATCCAGTGTATAATACGAGTAGAAGCCTTACTTGTTCCACGTTATAGCCGTGCTTCTCCTTGGCGACGGCGATGTACTCATCGACTGTGGACACGCATTACAATAAGCCACTTAATGCAACACCTTGAAATATGTATGAATGCATTCAATTTGAAGTGAGAAGTATATGAAGTGAGGAGTATTTAAAAGAGATGAGTGTATGTAAAGTGAGTATTGAAAGAAAGGAGTATTTAAAGTCAGAAGTAAGAAGTATTTAAAGTAAGGAGTATTTAAAGGGAAGTATTGAAAGAAAGGAGTATTTAAAGTGAGGAGTATTTCAAGTGGATTTTTTAACAAATGAGTATTAGTATGAGTAAGGAGATATTTGAGGTGAATGTCACTTCCACAGGTAAAGGATGTGAGCGTGTTCATTAGGACCACATCACAGGTGGGAGTGTCCAGACGTATGGTGGACAGATCAGCTCCCAGCCTACCCAGTGGACTGTAGCACCAGGTAGGCTGATCTATCCACCATACATCTAGGTGGACACTCCCACCTGTGATAACAAGTGGGGCCAGAACTTTATTAATCCTGAAAGAAATTCTTGTGCCAGAGGTTGTTCAAAAGTAAAAACACAAGAATAAAAACAGTAGAATCATAATTGAGATGGAAGAGCACACATAGCTGAGTGGCACATCCAGTCAGGCTGTCAGACTGCAGGACTGCAGATTTATAGAGCGGCCTAACATAGACCAGGTTGTGATTTGCCCAGGGCAGAGAGAGCTATGGAGCTTAATGCGTCCTGAACATTAGCATACAGCAGGTCCGGTGTTTTATTTTCCCTAGTTCTGCAGTCCACAAACTGTTTAAAAGTGGGCAGGGTTGTTGTCAAGGTGACATGGTTAAAATGACCCGATATCGACATGAACACATTTGGGTGCTGTAGCCTCGCGGTCAGGGGGTGGTTAATGTCAGCAGCCTGCCATGCATTAACCGCAGGATGAATGTAAACAACAATCAGAATGGCCTGGGAAACTCCCCCTCCTTTCTACTTGGTTCCTTCGCTTCAACTCCTGTCCGCCCGCACCAGATGGAAGCCAGCTAAACTGACGATAGTGTCCGGTAGGTTGTCATGCACCCATGTTTCCGTGAAGCACAACACAGAGCCCTCACGAAGCACGCGCTCACTCTTTGTGAGTGACGTTAACTGGTCCATCTGGTTCACCAGAGATGGTACGTTCTCCGTGATGAACGGTCCTCCCGGCCTGCAGCCCTGGTCCACAGGTCCCCTGCTGCACACTCAGAGGTTCATCACCTGATCTCTGGTGTAAACAATGGAGTCCTGGGTCGCATCCACCACCATGTGGATCAGGCATGATAAAAGTACTCCAATGGCAAGAAAAATAAAAAAGAAGATGCAAAGCCACATTGTTCTACTGTCCAAATAACTACTTACTTAGCAATACATCTAGTAAGAAGTTGATTAAAATAGAAAGAAAGTGGAAAAGACACAAGATGGCACGGTGGCACAATCACCGGCACAGTCGTAGTGCTGTCGCCTCACAGCTAGAAGGTCCTGGGATCGATTCCCACCTGGGACATGGTTGGTTCTCCCCATGTCTTCAGTGCTGGGATTTCACAGCCCTTTCTGTGTGGAGTTTCCATGTTCTCCCCGTCCTCCCTGGGGTTCCTCCATATATATACAGTGTATATACACTGTATATATAATAAAAACATGGAAGAAGACCGTCGCCTGACCAGCGGCGGTTGGATCGAGGTAGACCCCGGGCGCTGCCCACCGCTCCTGGCCTGACCTTGGAGGAAGATGGCCATGGATGGGATAAAAGCGGAGGAACAATATCACGGCGACACCTATGGGGGCGTGTGTGTGTGTGTGTGGGGTGGACTGGGAGGGCCGCCGTGCACGGGTGTACATGCATGGTGTGACCGCGACAATAAAGACGGGGGTTGTCCATCCGCTAATTATAAAAATGATTATATATTATATGTTGAAGAGCAACTGAGCGATGGTGCCAGGAGGGAGTCATCACACGGCTGGAGTCCTTTAAGGATACAAGGTCTTTCAAGAGAGAAGTAGTCCAAATATTTATTCACAGGATTTAGAAAAATAAAATAGAATTTAAGGTGTTTAAAGAGGAGTATTGAAGGTGTTTACAGAGGAGTATTGAAGGTGTTTACAGAGAAGTATTTAAAGAGGTAGTATTGTGAGCAGACTTACGCTTTGCGTCCATGATGGAGTGGTAAGGAGCCCAGACCAACATCCCTCCATCTCTCTCTTCATCCCGGCTGCCGCCTGGTGGGAACACAAGCCTCCATGTTTAAAGGGAAACCACCAGCAGGTGTGATTAGCCATTACATGCCATTTCAAAATTGTCACACGACTAACATTTTTTATTTTGTGACAAATCACACAACAATTTTGAAACGGCTTGTACTGGTTGATCCCCTCACACCTGGTGGTATCATAAGGTCCCTTTAAGTGCAGAAAGGTTAGAAGCCTCCATGTTTTAAACACTATATGCAAGAATGATAAATTCCTTCTTGTTACTGGCCGCTAAGTGAACTGAAGCCTGCTGGAGCTGCTGCATTTGGATCAGAGACAATAACATCATAAACGAATGTTACGTTATAATCATAAATAAACCTTGTACACATAAAAAACGATGACAGAACAGACATTTTGCCATTATCCACGCTTGCACGACATTCAAATAAAATAGAAATCAGCCCCCAGGCTGTTCTGTGCAGAGACAGAGTTGGGACCTGGTCATATTTAACATGCTGTCCTACATGAGGTCCCTGGAGGAAGCTTCTCTAAGGACCTTGAGTCGAGCAGCAGTTCACCTCACCGGCCACTAGGCGCCACTCGGGAGCAGAGAGTAGCCTCGAACACCGCGACCACAGACAGCACAATACACACTCCTTCAGCTTCTACGCGTTAAAGTAGCGAGTACTTCATGAGTACTTCATGAGTACTGCAGTACTGAATGTATACCAACCTCCGGCCTCACGAGCGTCCACGTCCGGAACGCTGGCTTGATAATCCGCCCCCACGCGCATCCCCACATCTGGAAACAAGGGAACCGCGTGAGCTCCACATAACCAACAACAACAACAATAATAATAATAATAATAATAATAATAATAATAATAATAATAATAATAATAATAATAATAAAAGCAGCAACAGAGCGCCGAGGCGCGAGGCTCCGTGCTCGAGGCTATACCGTGCTCCTCGTCGCTCGCGCTGTCCTCGGAGAAGAGTCCGCCGCTCGGGCTCTTGGCGCCGTTAGCGCGGCTCCTCCCCGGGTCCATCATGCCGGGCATCCTCTCGGACGACGGGAGGCGTTGGAAGGACTGGTCCAGAACCTGCCCCAGGTCCAGAACCTTCCCCGGGTCTTCAAGTGTACCAGCAATGTGACGTCACCACCAGCGGCAGCTCGCCGCCAGCCGCGCGTCTCTGCGACACGACTCGGGGGCGCGCATGTTGACATGTTTGTTGCCGTGTTGACAGGTTAGCACGTCGCGCGCAGACCACTGCTGCGTGCTCGACGTCTGGCGGGAGAAGCGTCGCAGGACCTAGCTTGTTCCGCGGAAGGATTTCACCGCACTGGCATCCCGCGGCCCCAGCGGGAGTCGCTCCGCTCTTACCTGAACCTCCCGTGACACGCGCACGGTACCAGGACCGTGTCCATCACGTGCCTCCACGGAGGCTTAGATCACGAATTGATTTGACAAGAAAGACAGTAAACAGGACAGTACTCCACACAGTTAAGAGACACGACACACTTAAGAGACGCCACACAGTTAAGAGACACGACACACTTAAGAGACCCATCACTGTTAAGAGACACGACACAGTTAAGAGACGCTACACACTTAAGAGACGCCACACAGTTAAGAGACATGACACACTTAAGAGACGCCACACAGTTAAGAGACATGACACACTTAAGAGACGCCACACAGTTAAGATACACGACACACTTAAGAGATGCATCACTGTTAAGAAACATGACAGACTTATTTACGCTCAGAGCTAAAAGACACGGGACGTGTCTCCAACGGTCTCCTGTTGAGGACAGAACACCCATCGGTCCGTTTGGAACGCGACTACAACACACTCAACACTCAACCGGGCTTTACCATGTAGTCTTTTAATCCACTAGAAAAACAGCTGATCAGTCTCCAGACCAGAGAGAGATTTTTATTTTTTTTGTAAACGCTTTTATTTCTTGTACACACGGTAAAAAGTGTGGTATGCAGACAACCACTATATCTAGATCGACTAGATCGATAACTCACAATAATAAATAAATCGATACAAACAAAATCAACTAAAAAGTTTAGTTCATCAGAGCTGAGTTTGTGTTCCTTGCTGGTCAAGGAGGATGCAGACATGGCAAGACGATGCTATCCTTGTTTTCAGTCCTTTAGCAACGAATATGGAAGAAGAAGATAATTCTTCACGTCAAGGTCAGATGAGCTGAATATGAATACACTGACCGTGAGATCACTAATAGGAACATCATTCTGTCCGGATCTCCTGAACCTTAGTGTGGGCCTCTTAATGAACATTAATATAATATTAAGTCATATATATGAATATGAATCATGCTCCAAGACCTCCAATAGGATCTGCTTTGGCAGCACTGTGTCGAAGCCTTGTGTGTCCCACACAACAATACTTTATAGGATACATTGGAACATTAATTTGAGGGACAAGACAATATTTGCATTCTAATTATATTAACAAACAAATGATAACAAATCAAGCAGTTGAAAAATCAACTTAAAAAAAAACAGCAACTAAAACTGTCATGACATAGAAAGAAAGGGTGGATCTTACAAAAAAAAACCCTAACCAGAGAGAGAGAGGGAGGGAGACACACAGAAAGAGAGAGGGAGAGAGAGAGACACACACCCAGAGAGAGAGCGGGAGACAGAGAGAGAGAGAGAGAGACACACACACACAGACAGAGAGAGAGACAGAGAGAGAGAGAGAGAGAGAAGGTTGGAAGAGAGCGCGCGCAAACAAGAGACAGAGAGACAAAGGAGAGAGAGAGACAGTCTCCCTCCTCCGTGATGGCGGGCGGACGGAGAGACAGAGAGAGAGACAGTCTCCCTCCTCCGTGATGGCGGGCGGACGGAGAGACAGATAGAGAGACAGAGACAGACAGAGAGAGAGACAGTCTCCCTCCTCCGTGATGGCGGGCGGACGGAGAGGTCTGGTCGCTCCGCAGAACACGTTCCTGGAGAGCATCGTGCGGCGCTGCAGCGGTGAGGAGTCCTACAGTATATATCATATATATATATAGTATATGTATGAGTGTGTATATATAGTACACACGCATACATATACTATATATATTATATATAGTATATATACACTCATACTATATCATATACATATACACGATCAAATACTGTCATATAGAGCACAATATTATTATTATTGTTATTATTATTATTATTATTGTGTATGTCATATATACTGTTATATATATATATATATATACTGTCACATATACAGTCATATGTATACTATATATCTATATATTTATCTCTATATGTATATCTCTCTATATATACTATATCTACTGTATACACACTGTATATACTGTCATACCATATATACCATTTATACTTTTAACACACATCATCCTGTGATGCACCTGGACACAGTGCAGTTTCCTGGGTTCCTCAGGTGTTTCAGGTCTTTCAGGTAAACTATCAGACACCCTCCTCCAGGCGACCCAGCCAGGGTTGATCAAGGCTTGAGTCCAGGTAGCTCCCACGGCCCACCCACGAGCCGTGAGTTCTAGAAGGACGATCTGCTTGGAGGCCCCTGCGATTAGCAAGGGGCCTTGCTAATCGCTTGCAGTGGCTGATCCCACTGCAGATGGTGTCCACTATGACCTCCAGGACCTGGTCTTGGCGACAGCGGTAGCACCCGTCGCCCAGGGCTCTCGAACAGCTGCTGAGGATGTACTCAAGGGTCCCTCTCTTCAGGCACAGAGGGGAGCCCTCCTGGCTCCCTGCTGCCCCATTCCAACCATCCTGATGGCTTGTTGTTCCTTGAGTGATGCCCGCACCTCGTCCTGGACCAGCACCCTCCTATCCTTCCTCTTCCCCTTGTCGTAGTGAGGTGTAGTGCTGCTTACCAAGCCAGCGCTCCCATGAGTCACTGCACCCACCAGCGCCCTGTGCCTTAGCTGCGACTCAGCAGCGTCTGCAGCCTCTACTGCCCTCCACTTCTGTCCGCTAACCCTCCTTGACTGTGGAGATTGAGACCTCGTAGACCAAGAAAGGCCAGAGGATCCTCGGGAGGATGCCGTGTTGGTATATCCAGGGCTTGAACTTGCCTGGCAATCCTCACTAGTCCACCGCCCCTCGCCAGGCTTCCAGCTCCTGGTTGGTGGCTCTGATGGATCCTGTGTCTCTCAAGCTGCAGTCAAACACCTTTCCCAGACTCTTCACTGGTTTCTCAGTGATGGATGGTATCTGGGTAATCCAAGTCTGAAGTGGAACTTGTCGGTGGTCTTTCCGTTCTTCAGCACTAGGGATCTGGTGTTCCCTGACTTGAAGCTCATGCAAGCCTAGGTGATCATCTCCTCTGTCCCAGGCTCCCTGGGACAGATGTTGTCATCACAGTCAGGTCATCCATGAAGGCCCTAATGGGAGGCTGCCAGACGCCAGACTTGGTGAGGGGCCCTCTGCAGATTTCACCACCATGTTCATGGAAAGTGTGAAAAGGATTCCTGAAATGGAACATCCAGTGATTATTCCCTTCTCAAGCTTATGCCATTCTGATGTTGTTAACCCAGCAGACTGAAGCTCTTGTAGTAGTCCAGGATGAGGGCCCTGAACTTGCCTGGGATATGATGCCGGTTCAGTGCCTCTTCGACCAGCTTGTGGGGTATACATTATATATATATATATAAATATATACATACAGTATATATATTGTCACATACTGTATACACTGTCACATATAATATATATCATATATGTACACTACTCATATATATAGTCAGTAAATATCATTAGACTAGAATGCTATTCATCTGTTAAGTAAATGAAAGTGTATATATACAGTATAAATGTATGTGTGTGTGTGTTTGGTAGCTGGCTTAATTGGCCTCACCTGGCCCAGTTAGTCTGGGGGGGTGGGGCTACAGCCTCACCTGGCCCAGTTAGAGTCTGGGGGGGTGGGGCTACAGACTCACCTGACCTGACATCTCCTGACCACGGTGTGTCATGTCTTCAATGTTTACAATAAACCACTACCTGCCTGGGTCCCTGGAGGCGTGTCCTCCCCTGGTCAGCAGGACATCCTTCCACAATATCACACCATGTGCCTTCGCTGGGCACATGTGGATTATAGTGGTTAGTATGGTATGGTATATTGGCTTAGTAAAGCCAGGTTCATTGTAAACATTGAAGGCATGACATGAATGGAGACATGAAATGACATGGACAGACAGATGGGTGACAGGCAGAGAGACAGACAGGCAGACAGGTAGACAAGCAAGCAGAGAGCTAGACAGAGAAGCTAACTACAGTGTCTCCTCAGACAGTAACTTTGTGCTGGGGAACGCTCAGATCGTGGACTGGCCCATCGTTTACAGCAACGACGGCTTCTGTCACATCTCTGGCTTTCACAGAGCTGAGGTGATGCACAAGAGCAGCACATGCAGGTACCTCTTACCCCTCTATCACCCCTCCATCACCTATCACCCCTCTATCATTATTCTCTTCTATTCATGTATTCACTCGATCTTTCACTGTATGTGACTGTTGGGTACATACCTGTGTGTGTGTGTTCAGTTTCATGTCTGGCCAGCTGACAGACGAAGACACGATGGAGAAGGTTCGGCAGACATTTGAGAATTATGACATGAATTCATTTGAGATTTTGATGTACAAAAAGAATCGTGAGTATTTTGATTTAAATATACAGTATCATGACATTATCTTGTTATGCTATATGACATAGCACAACATACAGTATATAACATTCTCATGACATTATCATGATTAAATAACACAACATATTATCATGACATATGACACAGTATTGCACATTCACAATCACAATATCTTATATTATCGTGGTGGAGACTTTCAGGTTGTTTTGCATTGTTTCAAGACAGAACCCCTGAGATGATTTAGACACTTAGGATTAATGCGAGAGATGAATGTTAAACTATGTTTTAAACTAGTAGCCGTGTTATTCCCACATCTGGTTTAGGACTAGCTTGTGCCTCTCCGCAGGGATGCCAGTTTGGTTTTATGTGAAGATCGCTCCCATCAGGAACGAGCAAGACAAGGTGGTCTTGTTTCTGTGCAGCTTCAGTGACATCACCGCCTTCAAGCTGCCAATCGATGATGACTCCTCAAAAGGTAGACTTATTGTTTCTGTAGGAATGGGTGGTCAGCTGTAAGTATAAATGCTGTAAATGATCACTAAAATCTCCTGCCCGGCATTGATGCCAGGTTGGGGTAAATTTGCACGTCTGACCCGAGCCTTGACAAGCAGCCGAGGAGTGTTGCAGCAGTTGGCCCCAGCAGTCCACAAAGGAGAGAATGTCCACAAACACTCTCGCTTGGCTGAGGTAACGTTGGCTGAGGTTCTCTCCTGGTTGTCTTGGTAACTGAATTGTCCTTTAGGTTCTCTCCTGGTTGTCTTGGTAACTGAGTTGTCCTTTAGGTTCTCTCCTGGTTGTCTTGGTAACTGAGTTGTCCTTTAGGTTCTCTCCTGGTTGTCTTGGTAACTGAGTTGTCCTTTAGGTTCTCTCCTGGTTGTCTTGGTAACTGAGATGTCCTTTAGGTTCTCTCCTGGTCATTCTGGTAACTGAGATCTGGTTCAAGTTCTCTCCAGGTTGTCTTAGTAACTGAGCTGTGGGTTAGGTTCTCTCCTGGTTGTCTTGGTAACTGAGTTGTGTGTTAGGTTCTCTCCTGGTTGTCTTGGTAACTGAGCTGTGATTTAGGTTCTCTCCTGGTTGTCTTGGTAACTGAACTGTGGGTTAGGTTCTCTCCTGGTTGTCTTGGTAACTGAGCTGTGGGTTAGGTTCTCTCCTGGTTGTCTTGGTAACTGAGCTGTGGGTTAGGTTCTCTCTTGGTTGTCTTGGTAACTGAGTTGGGAGTTAGGTTCTCTCTTGGTTGTCTTGCTAACTGAGCTGTGGTTTGGGGTCTCTCCGGGTTGTCCTGGTAACTGAGATATGTTTAAAGTTCTCCCCTGGTTGTTTTGGTAACTGAGTAGTCCTTTAGGTTCTCTCCAGGTTGCCTTGGTAACTGAGATCTGGTGAAAGTTCTCCCCTGGATGTCTTGGTAACTGAGTTGTGGGTTAGGTTCTCTTGTTTCTCTAACAGTGTGGTCTGGAACAGGTTCTCCAACTGGGTTCTGACATCCTGCCTCAGTACAAGCAGGAGACACCCAAAACCCCTCCCCACATCATCCTGCACTACTGCCTCTTTAAGACCACCTGGGACTGGGTGATCCTCATCCTCACCTTCTACACTGCCATCATGGTGCCCTACAACGTGTCCTTCAAGACCAAGCAGAACAACGTCACCTGGCTGGTGGTGGACAGCATCGTGGACGTCATCTTCCTGGTGGACATTGTGCTCAACTTCCACACCACCTTCGTGGGTCCGGCAGGGGAAGTGATATCTGACCCCAAGCTCATCCGAATGAACTATGTGAAGACATGGTTTGTTATCGACCTGCTCTCCTGCCTTCCTTATGATGTCATCAATGCCTTTGAAAATGTTGATGAGGTTGGTAGTAAAAATGCTAAAATATTACATGAAAAAAACTTTTCAGTTACAATGTGCATTATTCTCAAATTTAAGCCAAATGCAGCCCATTTGTGGAGTTCACACAAACCATAACCTGAAAGCCCTCCCTGGAGCTGAACCCTGATCATTTCTGACATCAGTGATACTGGCGAGGTGTTAGATGGTTAGTGTTAAATGGTTAGGAGTTAAATGTTTAGTGGTTAAGGTTAGATGGTTAGTGTTAAATGGTTAGGGGTTAAATGGTTAGGGGTTAAGGTCAGACGGTTAGTGCTAGGGTAGTGTTTGATGGTTAGAGGTTGGGTGGGCTTTGATGCCAACCCTTGTCTTTCAGGGGATCAGCAGTCTCTTCAGCTCTTTGAAAGTGGTGCGCCTGCTGCGACTGGGCCGGGTGGCGAGGAAACTAGATCACTATATTGAGTATGGAGCGGCGGTGCTGATGCTGCTGGTGTGCGTGTTCGGCCTGGCCGCTCACTGGCTGGCCTGCATATGGTTTAGCATCGGAGACTACGAGGTGATCGACGAACACACCAACAGCGTGCGGATGGACAGCTGGCTGTACCTGTTGGGAGAGGCAGTGGGCACACCTTACCGCTTCAATGCGTCAGGGGCTGGCCACTGGGAGGGAGGTCCCAGTAAAGACTCCGTCTACATTACCTCGCTTTACTTCACCATGACCAGCCTGACCAGCATCGGCTTCGGGAACATCGCTCCCACCAGCGACGGGGAGAAGGTCTTTGCTGTGGCCATGATGATGATCGGATGTAAGTGACGGGTGGACGGATGGATGTTACGTGGACAACACGTATGTTTCAATTAACACATGTTGTAACGCAAAAACTGAACATGAGTTTGTGAGTGTTCAGTGTCTGCGTTGCCAACCTTACTAGTGTTACCAGGGTGACCAACATATGGGATCATGAGCACTCACATTCTCTACCTTTACACTGCTCTCAATGTGATGCTGGTAACTAGAGGCTAGGGACTAGTGATGCTGGTAACTAGAGGCTAGGGACTAGTCATGCTGGTAACTAGAGGTTAGGGACTAGTGATGCTGGTAACTAGAGGTTAGGGACTAGTAATGCTGATAACTAGAGGTTAGGGATTAGTGATGCTGGTAACTAGAGGTTAGGGACTAGTCATGCTGGTAACTAGAGGTTAGGGACTAGTGATGCTGG
>OMOU01093745.1:14233-27601 GCA_900312585.1 Malacocephalus occidentalis
GGTTAGTCGTGTTAGTTCAGGTTTTTGGTTATTTAACAATGTTTACGTGTTCTGATTGTAGTGTTATTTGTAGTGTCTGTGGTGGTTATTCAGCCATTGCTTATACTGTATGTGTTTATCACGTATGCTAATGCATTGCGCTACCATTATTGAAAGGTGTGTTGTCTGGAGTGACCTGTGGTCGGCGGGTGTTCATTTTGTGCATATGAGTGGTAGAGAATAAAATGTACCTGGGGCCGTGCAGTGTATGGGGCACAGGGCAACATAAAAGGTAACTCAAGCATGTGCTACTTCCACACACGCTTCGCCGTTAAGGCGAAGAAGTGTCGTGCACCGTGCAGCTACAAACCGGCGGGAAACGCCTCCTCGGCGCTGATTTCCTATGTGCTCACGGGCTCCTGGTAGATATCAAGAACAGCCGCTTGGTCGATGCACAGACATTTGCTTCCTTCGTGTGTGTCCGTGACGAGGCAGCATACAGTGGTCTCTTCAACTCGCTTGAAGAGGGTGACAGATACCAACGGCTTCTCGGTGAGTTTCCCAACCTGACACAGCCCACGTTTTCTGCCGACACTACCAAGCACAAGGACGAGCACTACATCGTTACAGAGGGTCCCCCCATCTATGCTAGGGCCCGACGGCTTAACCCCGACCCCAGACTGGCGGTCGCTAAATCAGAGTTTAACCATATGGAGCGCCTGGGCATCATCCGCCGCTCAGACAGCCCTTGGGCCTCACCACTCTACATCGTCCCAAAACAAGATGGCGGGTGGCGGCCGTGCGGTGACTACCGACGCCTCAATGACGCTACAACACCCGACCGCTACCCAGTCTCCCACATTCAGGACTTCTCTGCTCAGCTGGCGGGCAAACTTGTTTTCTCCAAATTGGACCTGGTGCGTGGTTATCACCAGGTCCACCAGATTATCAGACATGTCGTTCATCTTCGTCTACCTGGATGACATTTTCAGAAGATGAACAACTAATGCATCTTCGGGATTTTTTCACAAGGATCAACCAACACGGCCTGATCCTCAATCTGGTGAAGTGCCTTTTCGGGTTGCCGTCCATCCACTTTCTGGGCTATCTCATCAACAAGGACGGGGCCGCCGCCCCCTTTCGTCGAAGGTGGAGGCTGTTTCCACCTTCCCCCGCCCACAGACAGCTTGGGCACTCAGGGAATTCCTCAGGATGGTGACATTTTGCTATTGTTTCATCTGTCAAGCAGCCGACACCATGCACCCTCTATACGCGGCCCTGAAAGGTAAATCCCTTACCCAAAGCATCGACTGGACGCCCGAAAGACAGGCCGCTTTCAAGGCCATCAAAGCCACCCTAAGCCAAGCTGCCATGTTGGCTCACCCGTCACCTAAGACCGACATCGCCATCACCACCGATGTGTCGGACTATGCCGTCAGCGCGGTGCGCAAGCAATGGGTTGGCGGCGCCTGGCAACCGCTCACCTTTTTCAGCCACCAGTTAACCCCCAGGGAGCAAAAACAGCACGTTCAACAGAAAGCTGCTCAGCCTCTGGTTGGCTGTCTGCCACTTCCAGTTCTTGCTGGAAGGCTGTACGTTTACGGCGTTTGTAGATCACAAACGTGATGGGTTTGTTTGCCATGGTTTGTTTGCTATGTCCAAGGTGGCTGAGCTGTGGTCTGCCCGTCAGCAGCACCAACTCTCGTTTATTTCAGAGTACACCATGGACATCCAGCACATAGCCGGCAAGTCCAACGTGGTCGCAGACTGCTTCTCCAGAACACCCCAGCAGGAAACCATCTGTGAGGTTGGTTTCCCAAAAGTTTGTATGGCATGGACTAAAGAAAGACGTTAAAGCCTGGGTTGATTCGTGCGTGGCCTGTCAACATACTAAAGTGCACCACCATACTAAGGCCCCCTTTGAACCTTTCACGGTTCCTGAGAGGAGGTTTGATCACGTCAACATTGATCTGGGGGGCCCATTGCTCTCCTCTCATGGCTTCACCTACCTCCTCACAATGGTGGACAGAATGACCCGCTGGCCTGAGGCTGTCCCACCCTCATCGACAGCATCTTCCGCCCGGGCGTTCATCGGCACATGGGCTGCCCGTTTTGGGGCCCCATCTGACCTCTCCTCTGATCGTGGCTTGCATTTTACATCAGAACTCTGGAACGCGGTTGCGGGGGTTCTGGGAGTCAAACTGTACCGTACCACAGCCTACCACCCTCAAGCTAACAACTTGTGCGAGCGTTTCCACCACTCCATGAAGGCGGCTTCCATGGGTCATGCTAGACCTCCGGTGCGCCTCCAAAGAAGACCTGTAGTCATCATCCACTGAGCTCGTCTACGGACAGAGTCTGAGAGTCCCTGGGTATTAAATTCCGGACGCCACTGCTCCCTGGTGTGCAGCCAGACAACGTTCCTCCCTGCTGGAGGCCCTCGGGGCATTCACACCCGTTCCCACGTATCAGCACGGCACCCCTGCTTTCCAGGTGCCCCCTAACCTGCACTCGGCGAGTTTTGTTTTTGAAGCATTTCTCGGATAAACGTTGATAGCGACAGGAAAAATATTAAGCCCGCTCATGTGGACAGCTCCCAGCCCTTTCAGTTGGGTCAGCCTCCACGCCGAAACCATCCTCCCGGACATCACAACCCGGTTCCCGCCAGGGTGCCCGCAAACCTGCCGGTACCCCTACCCCCTGATCTCGTGGTCGGCACGGCCACTCCGGTTGCCCTCTCCTCCTCATCCCCTGTCCTCCGCACCCGCCGAGGTCGAGTCATCGTTCCTCCTTGACACAGGGGTTTTGACTGTCACTTGGTTTAGACTGTCACTTGGTTTAGACTGTCACTTGGTTTAGACTATCACTTGGTTTAGTTTGTCTTTTGGTTTAGTTTGTCTTTTGGTTTAGTTTGTTTTTTGTTTCAGTTTGTCTTTTGTCTTAGTTTGTCTTTACTGTCTTAGTTTGTCTTTACTGTCTTAGTTTGTCTATTCATTCACTATTTCACCTGGGCCTGAGAGGCATGTAATTTCATCTGTGCTGTATGTCAATATAGCACATTTGACAAATAAAAGAACTTTGACTTTGACTTTTCTAGGAGTGTTATTAATTATAAGCTAATAACCGACAGTAGGACCTATATATACAGTGCATCCGGAAAGTATTCACAGCGCTTCACTTTTTCCACATTTATTTATGTTACAGCCTTATTCTAAAATTGATTAAAATCATTTTCCTCCTCAAAATTCTACACACAATACCCCATAATGACAATGTGAAAAACATTTTTTTGAAATGTTTGCAAATGTGTAAAAAAATAACAAATCACATGTACATAAATATTCACAGCCTTTGCCATGAAGCTCAAAATTGAGCTCAGGTGCATCCTGTTTCCACTGAGCACGATGCATCCTGTTTCCACTCATGCTTGAGATGTTTCTACAGGAGTCCACCTGTGGTAAATTCAGTTGATTGGACATGATTTGGAAAGGCACACACCTGTCAATATAAGGTCCCACAGTTTGTCAGAGCACAAACCAACTATGAAGTCAAAGGAATTGTCTGTAGACAGAAAAATGTCTGCTGCTTTGAAGGTCCCAATGACCACAGTGGCCTCCATCATCTGTAAATGGAAGTTCGGAACCACCAGGACTCTTCCTAGAGTTGGCCGGCCGTCTAAACTGAGCAATCGGGGGAGAAGGGTCTTAGTCAGGGAGGTGACGAATAACCCAATGGTCACTCTGTCAGAGCTCCAACGTTCCTCTGTGGAGAGAGGAGACCCTTCCAGAAGGACAACCATCTCTGCAGCAATCAACCAATCAGGCCTGTATGGTAGAGTGGCAAGACGGAAGCCACTCCTTAATAAATGGCACATGACAGCCCGCCTCGAGTTTGCGTTAAGAGGAGGGAAAAAATAGTAGACCGAACTCTAGTATAAAAGACAAGAGGATAGAAAAAACAGTAGACCGGACACTAGTATAAGAGATGAAAACTTGGTGAAATAGACGAGTATGCCCCAGGACCATGGAACAAGAGGACCTAGGACCGAAGGCCACCCCAAGAAGATAGACAGAAATGCACTTTGGAAGCCCAGAAGACTTATTAGAAGGAGATAGAAGAAACCCCTAGAATGCTGAGATGCTGCTTTTCGATCAGGTGATGCGCGAGCCTACAGCTCCTCCAGAGCTAACCTGAAGAGGGCAATCAAGGAGGCCAAGCTAAGCTACAAGCTAAGGCTCGAGGAGAACTTCAAGAACTCCAACCCCCGACGCATGTGGCAAGGCATCCAGGCCATTACAGACTACAAACCAACCAACTCCACACCACCATGGGCGGGGTGGAATTAGGCACCGATCATGTGGTGGCACCAGCACGACACATCGTCAGTTGTGTGCCGCGACGTCATTGGGTGTTCCGGCCACGCACGGTGGTACCGTGTGGTCATTTGGCAGTCCATGTTGCGTCCCTACGTTTCAGCCATAGCCAGTGAATGCTCCATTCTGCTGCAGTGGCAAGTTCTTTGATTGCCTTCCATTGGGCCTGCCCTCTGATCCCTACTTCCTTCAGGAGCCTTGTGGTGGACCTGGCTACAAAGCCTCTGCAGCCCACCTCCACTGGCCACACCTTCACGTTCCAGCCCCGCCCCTCTGCTTCAGCTGCTAATTTGGCATACCGCAGCCTCTTATGTGAGAATGCCTCATCGATGGCATCCTCCCATGGGACAGTCAGCTCAGCGATGAAGACACATCGGCAGGACTTGGACCAGAGGACTAGGTCTGGACGCAGGTTGGTCGCTGCAATTTCGGGTGGGAAGGTGAGCCTCTGGCTGAGGTCCACCCGCATTTCCCAATCCCGGGCTGCGTTCATTGGGCACAAATCCGGAGGAGATGGAGATGGCTTGCCGTTTCTCCCCTTCCCGGATGAAGGTTGTTTTCCGTGGGAAGGTAGACTGGGCATTTGGAGGCATGGTATTGGTGGTTACCCTCTTGTTCTCAAGTTCGGCAGCCAAGCACTTGGTTGTGGCGCCAGGTGTATCTTCCTTGAGTTAGAATGGTCTTGCAACCCACCAAAATGTGTTTGAGAATTGCTGGGGCTGCACACTGGAGACAGGCTGGGTCCTCTCCATACCAGAGATGTAGGTTGGTTGGAGAGGGCAGGACATCATATGTGGCTCTAATGATGAAACTTCGCCTATGAGACTCCATGCTCCACAGCTCGTTCCATTTTCCTCCTCTCCACGCCCTCCCACTTCATCCAGCGGCCTTGCTGAGCTTGGGAGACTGCTTTGGCACACCTGGCTGCTTCCTCCTGGTGGCGCACTTCCTCCACCACCATGTGCCGCTGCTCAGTTGGAGTAGCCTTTTGCCATGTGGGTGTTGTTGCCTCCAAGCCAAGGCCCCCTCTGCCATGTTGGACATGCCCCACTATATCCCGGTGTCTAAGGGCGGTCTTTGCAACTGCGACTGCTGCAGATGGCTTCCATTTCCTCCCCATTGCTAAGGTTGGAGCCGCACCTCTGATGAATGGATCCCAGGATTCTGTGAGAGTCATTTCCAGCCTTGATTTGGCACATTTGTACTCCTCCACCAGGCTTGAGATTGTTATACTGTTGCACTTTTGCTACTACATTGCACTTCTGGTTAGATGCTAACTGCATTTCATTGTACTGGTATGCGTACTCTGTGCAATGACAATAAAGTTGAATCTATCTATCCATCCATCCATCCAACCATCTAAAGGATAAGGCATCTGACACTTCTTTGAAATTAATATTTTCCCAATGTGTTTGCCATTCATTTCAATAGCTTTTAATTGCTTTGTAGCATGCCAAGTTGGCCGGTTAGCTCAGTTGGTTAGAGCAAGGTGCTAATAACGCCAAGGTTATGAGCTCAACCCCCGTCCGGGCAAAAGATTGAAATGAGTGATTTAATACAGTTTTTCCTCAGTTGCTAAAACACTAAACCCTCTGAACCAAATTCTCAGTGGCTTAAACTCATTTGTCGAATCAAACACTCTTTTGGCCAAACCTTAAACACTGTTCAGGTACTTGGACATCATTTGCAAAACTCATCTGCTCTTTTTTGCCAAACCTTAAACACATTCTCAGTCACTAAACACATTTCACATTGTGATACACTTGTGTTGCAAAATTGTAAACACTGGCAGCAGAATGTGAACACGACTCCAACACAGCTGTCATTTGTTACACACAACAACTCAAAATTGAACACGTTTCTAATGACGTGATCACACCAATTGGCCAGGATAAAAGTCAGTTCAGAGTGCACATGTACAATGGACGGAAACATACAGAGAGGCAGAGGAGGAAGAGTTTGTGTGAGAGGTGGTGGACGAGGAGGAAGGGGACGAGGAAGACTAAGAACAATCATTACTGATGAAATCTGCCCAACTATTGTCCACAGAGTTGTTGTTCATTGGATGACAATGAGGGAAGCAGGACAAAGAGTCCAACCCAATTTGAGGAGATTCTCTGTGGCCAGCATAAGCAGGACATTCAGAGAAGAGAACAGGTAATTGTTTCTTGCTGTACCACATTTGACATACAGTATGCTATACTGCAAGTACTGTAATGTTCATTACAATACTATTTTTACTGGCATACGTTTGTAACGTTTGTATACGTTTGTAAGTGCATATTCCCCTTTGTAGAATTGAAAGACGACCAAGTGGGGGTGGAAGGACTGCCCTTTTCTCCCAACAACAAGAAGCACTCATTGTTGACATGGTCCTTCAAAATAATGCCACCCGACTCCGTGAAATCCAGAAGAGAGTGATTGAAGACAATGTCAACTTTGATGGAATCAACAGTGTGTCTCTGTCAAGTATTGACCATGTCCTCACACGCAACAGACTTAGCATGAAACAAGTGTACAGAGTACCCTTTGATCGCAACTCTGCAAGAGCCAAAGATCTAAGATATCAGTATGTGCAAGTAAGTGATTTCTTTCATGATTTTTTTCACTATTGATTTTTTTTCACTTTTGGAATTGATAGAAGGCCAGCCCCTGAGGACCGGAGCGGCTGAGAAGGACAGTAGGTCCTTCAGGTATGATGGTGCGGACCCATGCAGGGTCTTGTATGTAAGAAGCAGCACCTTAAAGTCTGATCTGGCGGTTGTTGGGAGCCAGTGGAGGGAAATGAGAATAGGAGTAATGTGGTTGAACTTAGTTACCTAGTTCTCGTTAGAAGTCTAGCAGCAGTGTTCTGCACAAACTGGAGTCTTCTCGTAGTGGAGTTCGGTAAGCCAGAGAACAGTGCATTGCAATAATCCAGTCTGGATGATATAAATGCATGGATGAGAGTCTCTGCATCCGCGGCTGATAGCATTGGGCGAATCGTTGCAATATGCTATTCTGGCAATACTTTTCACGTGCTGGTGAAAAGAAAGCATAGGGTCTAAGAGGACACCTAAGTTCTTGACGCAAGGGCTTTGGGAAACAATAGATCCCTCCAGGCACAGTGAGAGATTTTCAAGTTGTGACTGTTTATGTTTCGGGCAGATGATCATCATCTCGGTTTTCCCCATATTTAGTTGCAGATAGTTTTGGGACATCCACGTTTTAATTTCAGTCCATTTTAATTTCAGTCCATCTGGGTGGTCTACAGGTCTTATCAGCAAGCAGTTCATCCTGTATATGTCATAGTTTGGGACAATGTGAGTTTTCACTGTGCTGTCCTGATACGTGAGTGGTTCACCAACAACCAACACTTCATAATGGTTTTCCTTCCACCTTACAGCCCCTTCCTGAATCCAATAGTGGAGTTTTTCTCTGCGTGGTGGTGGAAGGTCTATGACCGACAGCCCTACACCAGGGCAACTTTATTGGAGGCAATGGAACAGGCCTGTGATGATATAACTGTCAAGGCTGGGTTTGGCACATCAGAGGGTTTTTGAAGTCCTCTGGCTGGACCCCGCACAAAGATGATGTTGGAGAATTAATCTCAGTGACTTTGATTGTGCAGCTTTTCATTTGTTTTTGTTATGAAAGTGCTGAATGTAGACTTTGACTTTGACTACGATACGTTTTTGCTAAATGCATTTACAATAAACATTTTCTGTTAACTACATTCCCTGGATGCTGTGTCCTAAATTATTTTATGTAGTGTCTAACGAATGCTCTGTGGTGAATATATTTTTACTTGTGTATGATCTGAACACATTGTTTGGTTTTGAACACAGGATAAGTGGTTTTGAGGTGATAGTTTGATTTTGATAGAAAAGTCTGGGGTTTTGTAAATGTAGTTTGGATTTGTGTTTAAGGTTTTGAGAAAATGGGTGGAGGTTTCAAGAAATGTGTTTTAGCAATTGAGAAACTGTAATACAGTTGATGAGGAACCAGACCTGTGCTCCTGTATTTATCTCTCCCCCTTTCCTGGTAAAGATGTAAAGTATATCTGTTTATAGTCAATCATCAATGTATATATGTTCGTGTAATGTTACTGTCATCCAAAAGTCAAACAAATACCTGGAAGCCTGGCTCACCAAAGTTGACAAGTCAGGCCTGCCTGGCAGATTCAAGGCCTGGATTTATCAACACTCCATTCTGCCCCGAATCCTGTGGCCTCTGCTGGTTTATTCTGTTCCACTAACAGCTGAGTCCCTCGAGAGGATGATGAGTGGCTTTCTCCACAAGTGGTTGGGCTTTCCCCGCATCCTCAATAGTGAAGCACTGTATGGGAGTAACATCTTGCAGCTCCCATTCAGTGGCCTCACTGAACGAACAAGAGAAGCCCTACAGTACAGGGATTCCAGGGACCAGAAGGTGTCATCAGCCGCCATTGAGGTGAGGACAGGGAGGAAATGGAGGGCGGATAAAGACACTGGTGGGTACCACAGCAACGGGCAGAGCGGGCTTGGGGTACTTCCCTAAAACCCACATTGGCAAGGCCCAGGGAAAGGAGAGACAGCATCTAACCCAGGAAGAGGTCCGAGCAGGTGTCGAGGAAGAGCGTGTCAGTCGGACGGTGGGGCTCAGGCAGCAGGGAGCATGGACAAGGTGGAAGAGTATTCCACAGCACAGGATTACCTGGTCTAACATCATGCAGGCAGACTTCCATCGCATCCGGTTCCTTGTCCAAGCTGTCTATGATGCTCTACCAAGCCTAGCAAACCGTCAAGTCTGGAGCAAGAGCGAGACACCTTCCTGCCCTCTTTGCTCTAGAAGAGGATCTTTAGAACATCTCCTCAGTAGCTGCCCAAAGTCCCTGGGGGAAGGCCGCTGTCAATGGCGCCATGACCAGGTGATCAAGGTGGTTGCTGAGAGTATATCCTCTGCCATCAGCACCAGCAAACACCATAAGGCCCCACAAAAGAAAATCACCTTTGTCAGAGCTGGAGAGAAACCCTGTCCACAACCAAAAACAAGGACAGGTCTCTTCCACACAGCCTCTGACTGGCAGCTGCAAGTCGATCTAGTCAGACAGCTGAAGTTCCCACAGCATATCACAGCAACATCACTCCAGCCAGACATGTTCATCACCTCTGAGATGACAAAACATCTGATCATGCTCGAACTCACAGTGCCCTGGGAAGATCGTATTAAAGAAGCCAACGAGAGGAAATGTGCAAAGTACCAGAAACTGGTGGAGAGGTGCAGGGCCAGTGGCTGGAACACATACTACGAGCCCATAGAGGTGGGCTGTAGAGGCTTTGCAGGGCACTCACTCTGCAAAGTCCTCAACCGATTGGGGATTACGGGGGCGGCAAAGAAGAGGGCCATTCAGTCCGCAAGCCCTGCTGCATAAAAAGCCACCAGGTGGCTTTGGATTAAGAGGGCTGATCCGTGGGCGGTTGCTGCTGGGACGCAAGTTGGGGCTTGATCAACCCCGGCTGGGTCACCTGGGTGAGGGTGTCTGATGTTGTGAGACCCGAAACACCCAAGATGTATCTTCCATATAATAATGATAGACGCATACTGTAGATAATAATGCGTAAGGTATTTATGATGTCATTTTATCGGTCGCAATGTAATCGCGCGCAAATCTTAGCTGTACCACAAGTGAATGCCTCAATCAATATTAATGTGTTTAATGTGTGTTTATTCCTAACGTGATTGTGTTCTCAGAAAATGTCAATCCATTGTAAATGATACTTGATTAAGACTGCGACTGTTTATTTGATTATAGTTGACTGTTTGTAAAGGTAAACTACCAATGTTGCTGCCACAAGCCACAAACGTGAACGTTATAGCTCATGACAAATATTTGAGTGATTGAGGTGAGCGCGTGTGTGTGTGTCATACTTACCGCCCCTCCTGTCTGTACATGCAAGTGTGTGTGCGTGTACAAGCTGCACGCACTGTATGTGTGCGGCTATGATAGTTGAAGGTGTTCGGATGTAGAAGTACAGTGTTGTACTGGTTGCTGGTTTATATACATTTTTACTATTTGCCATTTTCTATTCTATTTTCAATGCTATTGCACGGGGTTTTGTATATCGGATTCGTAATACCCAGGAATGAAAACTGATTGTATGCAGTGATATATTGTGTTTTAACCTCATTTATGTCAATCCTGTGAATCTGAATATAAGTCTTTGTGAAAGATCATTAATACAGTTGATGAGGAACCAGACCTGTGGTCCTCTATTTATCGCTCCCCTTTTCCAGGGGTACTACAATTACACAGGCACTTGCTGTTGTCATTTCATCAGTTATGGACGTGGCTCTATCCCATCACTATTTGAATTCACTGTGTCTCTTCATACTCTGCATCGTAATTATAAACGCACTGTAAAAAGATGATATCTTACACCTGAAATGGCAGAAAATGTTATCGTGAATGTAAATAATGTCTTTGCAAACTGTCCCCTCAGCTGTTGATGATCTACTTGATCATTTAAAGGCAAAACTACAATCACCTATTGGCCACATTGACCCAGTCAAAACATTCCTCCAAAACAAAAACCACCATGGATAACACAGGATATCAAGCAACTCAAAAGAAACTGTTGTAAAGCTGAACAGAGATGGAGAAAGACAAAACTTCAAGTCCATCATGATATCTTAAAAGAACTCCTAGCAGAATACAATACAGCGATCAGAAATGCCAGGCGATCGTATTTCTCTGAACTTAAACAAATATTCAAACAATCCAAGGGTTCTTTTCTCGACCCTGCCCCTAACTATTACCATGATCACCTGAGTATTATTAAATGCATTGAATTTTCAGCCTACTTTGGAGATAAGATTGCGACAATCAGAATGAATATTATTCAGAAAAGGCTGGACAATGTACCACAAAGGATTACTCCAAAACTTGAATGCATGCACTTGATCAGGAAAGTTGTCTGAGTTAAAATCCTCTACCTATGCTCCAGGGACGACCGGTCAGGGGAGGCAGAGCCTCACCTGTCATCGTGTATTTCCTGTTAATTTACATGTAGACGGGAGACGCGCGAGGTGAGGCAGCGAGGAGCGGAGCCTCATCTCAGATTGCGCAATCCCTCACAAACTGGGTTGAGCGCATGCACCTTTTGCTTTCCCACTGTCACCAATGTAACGTTTGTAGTGTGGTGGATTAGCACAATTCACCCACGGAACTAAGGGTTGGGAGAATGGTTCCGCACGGACTGTTTAGAAGGCGGGAGCACCACAGTTCTTGATTCATTCTTACATGCGGTTCAATGCTTCATGTCATATTAGCTGTTGGTAAAACCTAAACGCCCCGCATCGGCAATTGATACTCCGACTCCTGTCTCTCGGCACTACAGGAGACACTTATTATTATATGTCCTCACAAGAATCACCACCTTATCGTGGTGGGGGGGTTTGGGTGCCCCACTGAACCTGGGATCTGTGTTGTCTGGGGCAATAGCCCCTGGTAGGGTCTCCCAAGGCAAAGTGGTCTCAGGGGAGAGGCCAGACTAAGAGCGATTCAAAGACCCCCATGAAAAGGCTTACAACAAACAATGTCACAATCCCAAACTCCCCTGAGGAGCCAGGCCGGTCCCCAGCTGAGTGCCGCTGTGTTGGAGTTTTCCCCGGTGAACAAGAGGGTCGCCTCCATGCGATTGCAAGTCGCTGGGGGGAAGGCTCTGACTGCTGTGTGTGCTTATGCACCAAACAGCAGTTCAGAGTATCCGGCCTTCTTGGAGTCCTTGGAGGGCATCCTGGAAAGGGTGCCATCTGGGGACTGCCCGATGTGAACCAGAGTGGTGTTTTGTTGTTGGACTTCTATGCTAGTTATGGACTAGCCATAACAAACACCATGTCCGAACATAAATCCGAACATGGTGGTGAGTTGGATCAGATGACGGGGCTGCCGGACAGACCTGGTAAACCCAAGCGGATAGTGAGGGTGAACTGGGAACATCTGGTGGAAGCCCCTGTCCGTAGGGTCTTTAACTCTCACCTCCGGAAGAACTTCTCTTGTATCCCGGGGGAGGTTGGGGATATGGAATCCGAGTGGGCCATGTTCAGAGCCTCCATTGCAGAGGCGGTGGCTATGAGCTGTGGTCAGATGAGATATATAATCCCTCCAGCGGGTTCTGGGTCTGCCTCAGGGTCTCCTTCCAGTCAGGCGTGCCCCGAAAACCTCTAAAGCAGGGGTGTCAATCTCAATTTCATCCTGGGCCACACCAGCGTTATGGTTGCCCTCAAAGGGCCGGTAAGACGAAATGAATATATGTACTCTTATCATACTGCATAATTGCATCTGTATTTGATGATTATTGGTTGTAGTAATAACTTCATTAATAACTAGCTAGGAAAGTAAGTCTAGGAAACATAATTGCAAGCAGACATTCAAGTGTCCAACTATTGTACAATTTAAGGCTGAACGGGTAACATCATTCAAGCCGGGAAATATAGTCCCAGTCAGGCCACCCCAGTCCCAGGGGGATTCTTAAATGATGTTCAAAATATTAATAATTGTTACAAATAAATATTGAGTAAAAGCAGAATACTTCACAACTGCATTAAACATTGACACACACACACACACACCAAATGCCCCTATATTGCAATGCTTACGGTAAGAGACGCATCAATCTCGTCCACTAAGGCTTACAGTAAAACGTCCTTCCCACCCCACGTCACTGCTTGGTTGACAAGGTAACTTCTCTCCATGTCTGAATCTGGTGCCGACGAGATTCAGACACGGAGGAACGGACATTATAGTGTAGGTCCCGGTATGTGCGAACTTGTTGAACTTGTTGAAAACGAATGACACATAGATGATCCAAAACCTGTTTTGTTGCTTTTTAATGTCCTGCATTCTAGTGATTCTTTTCCCGCCCTCTGCTCAAGCGGCGGCGTTGATGTCAATGTATCATTGCAATATTGCGCCGCCGCGACTAAGCACTGGCCTGGTCCACCTCTCAGTGGACTGACTACAGGCTTTTTTTTTTTTCAATCTGCGACCTGCGGA
>OMOU01093749.1:0-22436 GCA_900312585.1 Malacocephalus occidentalis
ATATATATATATATATAGAGAGAGAGAGAGAGAGAGAGAGAGAGAGAGAGAGAGAGAGAGTTATCTGTCAGTGATTCCATTATAGAAGTAATAGCATGATTATGTGGACCTAATACATCGCTTGCGTGTGCTATTAGGGGGTGGAGAATGGCAGAAGAGGGTATGGTACAGAAGATTGTATATTTCAATGGGACCACATCTAGATCTAGATCTAGTTCTTCAATTGGCCATTGAAAGGAGTAGGCATGCTGTATGTACTACAGTTGTTGACCTCATAAGTGATGACGACATGGCTCCGCCTACTTTTCCCCAGTATAGGGGAGAAATTAGATAGGGTTTTCTCATCGACCTGATTGTCATTGGATGTGCTTTTCAGGGATTTTCTAAAAATACATTCACTTTTGCTGAGTTGTTTTTGTTGTGATCTGAAGCATTTTCGTGTGTCTTGCTGTTCCAAGTCAAACTCAGCAGCTAAAGCAGCTTGTATCACAACGGCTAGTTGATGGCTATAGTGGAAGCATGGTTCCATAGCCATATGTGGGTGGTCACTAACAATGGTGAAACCTTATGGTTAATGATACACAGAACACATTCATGTGGAGACAATGCACCAGTGGTCTTTTGGGAGGGTTGGTTAACATAACGATGCATCTAGCAATGGGCTAACGATGAATGAAGAGATGCACTGTTTTGACTGTACAATGTAGACAGGATATACCCTCGGAAAACCTGATTGATGTGTTACAATATTGGGTCACATGACTGTATTCCACCCCCCGTATTTGTTAAATAATAATGAACAAAGAAAGGGAAATGTATTTATTTAGCTATTCATGCAATTATTTATGCATTTATATTGTTGTCTCATCAATATCGTTATCTACAGGAGACTCAAGACTCATTGTTCAGAGTTCACCTGCTCATCTGAACTCACAACCCACTCACTGGGTTCAGCTCCCATTCCCTCTTGAACCCTCAGCACTTACTTGTATGTATGTACGTCCCGCCGCTTCAAATAGTACTTGGCATTGTCAGCGGTGGAAAGTAGAAATAGTATATTTACTGAAGTAGTGAACTTGAGCACAAATCTAACCTACTTGTACTGTACTTTAGTCTGATACATTTTGCTGACACCTTTGTCCTAGTTATCTTGTTGTTTACCAACAATGGGCTAACCAAGCAATGGGCTAACCTAGCAATGGGCTAATCTCGAAATGGGCTAATCTAGCAATGGGCTAACCTAGAAAGTCACTTTAGATAAAAGCATCTGCTGCATTCCCTAAATGTAAAGCTCATCATCATCATCATCATCATCGTCGTTGTTATTATTATAACAATGACAAATGTCACATGAAGAATCATGTCTGACTTCCCTGTACAACTGGAACGCATCATAGGTTTTCACAGAGATTTTTTAAGCTTCTAGCACTGTTACAGACTTTTATTGGGGATGTTTATCTTTTTATTGGGGGTTTTAATCCTTTAGCACTTTTATAGGCTAACTTAACTGCAAGTGAGATGGCTGAGTGTGGATCTGAATGTCGATCTTGTCACCTTACCATTTCAAAGTTGAATAAAAGCATCGCTGGTCTGGAAGCCGAGCTCGGAAAGAAAGAAAAGCTCATCTTGGAGTTTTCCACTGTCGCCACGGCCCAGGCAAAACATCATGCAGTCCTGGGCTCCTCTGGCTGCGGCAACTGGACCACGACCAGTTCATCTCACCCCCCTGACTGCTCCACTCAAGAAACGGACAACGATCCCAAGCTTCCGTGGCTCGGCTCCAACACCAATGGAATTATGGAGCCTGAGGCTGACGTTCTGTGGCTCCTCATGAGAGTAAAGCCTAAAGCAGTGGCCAGTTCTGCTCCCTGCTGTGTCCCAACTGAGGCACGGTCACTCGTTGGTGGAGGAAGTGTGAAGGCTCCGGTGAGTGTGGCTCCACGTCAACTGAAGCACTGGACATGGGTGCAAAGCGCCCATGTCCCCCTCCTCCGCCTCACCACCTCCCGCTGGACAACAGGTTTGACATCCTGGATATACAGGATTTTCTGGAGAGAGGCTCCTGCTCCCACCATTCAGTGGTAAAGTCCTCCTCCGCCCACTGCAGGTTGTTGAGGGAGGCCGTGAGTAGGAGAAGCCCCTCGCTGCAGCAGTCGCCGGTTGCAACCATCCGTCCACAGTTGGTGACTGCAGCACACACCATGGTATCACCTCCATCGACGCTGGTAGTCAGTGACTCCATCATGAGGGACGTGAAGTCAAAGTTGACCTTATCCTTCTGCCACCCAGGTGCTAAAGTATCTGACCTAGTTTGTCTCCTCCCTGGCCTGCTTACAGAGCGCGCGTCTGTAAACAAGATGGTGGTCCACATTGGCATGAATGACCGAATTGACTGGGCTCACATATGTTTTCAGCAAACATATTCCACTGTACTGTGTCTAGCCCACATGCATGACTGTTTACAATCACCAACACCTGCATCACTGCTCTGGATACTCGCTCCTCATTGGTCATCAGTTCTTGTTCTACACAGCCTATTCCTGACACTACAGCAATACAGACACGATTCCAGTCCCTGTAACTAAAAGACCTCATAGACCGTTTTTTGTCAAAATTGAATTTTCTAAAATCTCTAAAACTCCTAACTCACGGCGGAGTCAATTTGAACAACCTTGTATGCATCCCTGCATCCAGTACCAACCACTTACAGATCAAGCAAGACAGTAAATCTATGAATTGGACTTGTAAACATCAAGTCACTCATCAATAAAACATTTTGAATGAATGATCTTATTTTAGAACATCAGTTTGACTGCATATTTTTAACTGATACCTGGCTAAATAAAGATGCCTCTGCTGCTGTTATTGAAACTGCCTCACAAAATTACAATTACTCTCTCTCTATTAGACAAGGGAAGAGGGACAGCCACCATATATACCGATGCTCTCAGGCCAAAGGACATTTCTTTTGGTGTATTTAGTTTGTTTGAGTATTACGCTGTCTTACTGAAATGCACCTCCAAGTATGAGGCCATGTGATGGAGTTCAAGTATCTCTGGGTCTTGTTCACGAGTGAGGGAATAATGGAGCGGGAGATGGACAGACGGATTGGTGCGGCGTCTGCAGTAATGCGGGTGCTGTACTTGTCCGTCGTGGTGAAGAAGGAGCTGAGCCGGAAGGCGAAGCTCTCGATTTACTGGTCCATATACGTTCCAACCCTCACCTGTGGGCACGAGCTGTGGGTAGTGACCAAAAGAACGAGATCGCGGATACAAGCGGCCAAAATAAGGTTCCTCAGGAGGGTGGCTGGGCTCAGCCTTAGAGATAAGGTGAGGAGCTCAGACATCCGGAGGGAGCTCAGAGTAGAGCCGCTGCTCCTCCGCATCGAAAGGAGTCAGCTGAGGTGGTTATGGCATCTGATCAGGATGCCTCCAGGGCATCTCCCCTTCGGGGTTTTCCGGGCACGTCCGACTGGGAGGAGACCCCGAGGCAGACCCAGAACCCGCTGGAGGGATTATGTATCTCATCTGCCTGGGAACATCTTAGGATCCCCCAGGAGGAGCTAGAGAGTGTTGCTGGGGAGACCGATGCCTGGAGAGCCCTGCTTAGCCTGCTGCCACTACGACCCCGGCCCCGGATAAACGGAAGAAAATAGATGGATGGATGGATGGAAGAACATGTGGTCCGGTGGTCCGGTGGTCCGGTGGTCCTGCCGCATAGAGAGGGTTCAGATTTGGAGTCCTTCCTGAATTGTCTCCTGCCGTCCGTACCCCCTCTACTGCAAGAAGAGTGCAGAGGTGTTATTAAATAGCATTCCGTTAATTGCACTCATTCGCTACAGCTTCATCATATTCCAGGCATTTTTGCCTGTCATTGCCTGACAGGGCTAACCATGCCTCCTCATGGCTCACACACATCTTTTTACCATTTCTTTCTCCTTTCTCCCCTGTTTTTTACCTGATACCTGTTTCATCTTGTCTTATCCTGCTGTTTTAATTCAATTTAAATGTTATTTTATTTTCCTTGTTTTTATTGTTTTATCATAAATGTTATGATTATCTGCTTTTTGTTAAGCTCTTTGTGCTGCATCTTATGCATGATTTGTGCAATATGAACGTTTATGATGATGATGATGATGATGATTATTATTATGAGATTATTATGAGATTATTATTTACACCATTGTTATTGTACTATTATTATTGCTGTATGTTATGAGCTACCCATACATTAAAATCCAACATCTAACAGTTCGAATTTTAAGTTGTGAACAGTGTACCGCACATGGAATGTCATCCACATAATCAACCATCTGTTATTTTCAAGACACATTCCTCATCCCATCATATATCATCAACAAAATCTACTGCTTGACTGCTTTGATGTTTTCGTTTTGCATACCGCACTTCTGTCGCCATGGCGATGACAGAACTTGCCCAGCACCTCACAGATGCATGGGTTGGAAACAATCGATGGATTGCTTTTGATTGTTGCTATGCCATTCATAATTATTTTTTTTTATTTGGTAATTTTAGTGTATGATCTTCAATCCAAGGTGTAACCAATTTCAAGGACCACATTTGACAGCAGGATGTCGAAGGCTGGACCACCCTGTCCTTGATGAAATGTACACCTACTCAGCTGCCTAATGGTTGGTCTCTAGTGATTGGTTTGTGAAAATGTTATCCCCTTGCCCTACGGATATATGTTTGAGTGGATGCAATGTAAAAAGATGGAAATTAAGTGTTACGAATTGACAATTCTAATATGGCTGCCTCTGACTTTCAACAGTTCCGAATCATGTGACCAAGGCCAAAACAATAAACCAAACAAAGTCGCTTCAGGTAAATCATATCTATGATCTAAAAAATAAAAAGAACATAAATACAGAGGGTCTACCTCATTTCCAAAATCAAAACAAAGGAGAAACAACATACAAAGTAATATGGCAGTCCACTCCTACTGCTTCTAAATCTAACTAAATCATAAAGTTTAAAAATAAAATATATGCACAAAGCTACACAGTCTAGGTCGGGTGGCGGGATGGAAAAAGAGACGCTGTCAAGGTTAGTGTTGTGTCATTTGCGAACGATTCTTTCAAAAGACTGAAGCTTTTGGGTGAACAAACTGAACTGAATCCTGAACAGATCCGTTCATTTCTCAGTTCAGTTGAGCTCTCGAACAGATCTGATCAGCAGCGAGCGTGCAGGGAGGGGGAGGGACTGCCGTGAGCGAACGTGATTCGTCCCCTGCGAACCAGTTCTGCTGTGCTGAATGAATCATTCACGGGCGGGCAGGTGCTGAGCAAGGCAGCGAGAGTGCAGAGTGGACTTCTGCGAGCGAACATGTCGTGATTCGTTCACTGCGAATCCCTGACTGATTCAAGTCATTCATTCACAGCATACGTTCGCAGCGATAGGATACGCTCACATGGGTCTATTTTCTCCGAACTGACAGCTAATGGTTCAACTAACAAAGCCACATGAATGAACATAAACACACACTTTCCCTGTTGTTTTAACAGACTTCCAGATGAACAAACTTAAAATGTTAGGCTGGCCCGTAATGAAAGAGGATTGTAGCGACAGACTCATCGGTACAGGCAGGAGTGCATATTTAGAGAAACATAAAACGATGCCAGCAGGCTGCAATGAGAGAGGAGTGTGGGGTGCATTCAAGTAATGATCCCGGAGGGAAATTACTTTGCCACAGCAACACACATAGGCTACATGAGCTACAGCGACATTATATATAATATATATATAATTAGCGACATTCATATGTCGCTAATTTCAATCACTCACTCATATTTTATTATGTTGCTACATGTTACATGTTTAGAATCATGTAGCAATATAACAAAATAGACAGACAACTACATGACTGACTACATGCGACTGACTACTGTAGTCAGCCGCATGTAATCAGTCATGTAGTTGTCTGACTGTAGCCAGACTACATGTCAGCAGAATAGATGCATGGCAACAAATATATGAATACACAATATGAATACCAGACTTCATTGCAATGTACATTGTAAGCCAAGCTTACAATTAAAATTGCTCTTCTATATAACAACTTTTTTGTTTTCTTGCGTGTTTTTTTTCTTGAGTGTTGTTTTCTTCTGAAACTAGCTGCCACAGGATTTGGGGTCATCAAGTAACTTCAGGTTTAACCCTGTTTTTTCAGTCTCATGAAAGTGTCAGCAAAGGTGTGCACATGAAAGGCCTTCAGCTTTTCCCATCATATCCCCCTACCATCCATCTCCAGTAGCCTAGTAGGTAACACCATACCCCCAAAGTGATCGGAATGAGGGTGAGACAGTTGACAAGATGAGTGAGCAGAAGTAGCTGCATCATGTATAATTTGCAAAGCAAAGCTCTCCAGGTGGGTCCACAGCCAATCTTCATAGGCATTTAAGAATCAAGCACCCAACTATACAGATTGCACAGGTAAGACAAGAGCCTCAGCCTGCTCCCACTCAAGATGACAGCAGCACCACTACTGCCCCAGCCAGTGGAACCAGCACTGTTCCAGCCAGCAGCACCAGCACTGCTCCAGCTCCAGCTACTGTTGCCACACCATAGACAACACATAGGCCGAGGACAAGAGGAGCACAAGCACCCTCACCCATTTTAGGCCAAAGGCCTATTGACCCACTGAGGAAATGGGCTGTAGATGAGGGCCAGGATTTTCAACCCTTTTCCATTGTTGAAGACACTGGATTTCGTCGATTTACAAAGGAACTGAACCTATGCCTTGCCAACCCGGAAAACACTGTCCAAAACAATCATCGCAGATATGTACACAAAAAATTAAAGAAAGAATGGACAGAGCTGAAACAGTGTGCCTTAGTACAGACTGCTGGACATCTAAAATCACAATGAATGACTTCAAGATGGTCTACATCTTGAAGGAGTGTTTTGAGATGGGCGAGAGGCACACAGCTGACAATCTGGCAGATCAATGTTTGAGGGTTGCAAGGGAGTGGAACATTACTGATAAAGTCGCTGCCTGTCCAATGTTGTGAAAGCCATCCAGAACACAGGTTGCCCCCACCTGTTCTGCTTCACCCACACCCTCAACTTAATTCTAAACAGTGGCATTGCTCCAATTAAACCTACAGTGGACAAAGTTAAGGCAATAGTTACGTGCACAAGAGTTGCTTCTGAGGTTCAATTAAGATTTTAGCTTAGTTTTCCCAGCTATATGTGAGATCTGTGTCACTGTAATCAAAATGGAAAAAAAACTAACTAGAACGTGTACATTGCTATTTTTCAAACTAATGGTTTGGTAACTATTACTACTAGTAGTAACAATATTAGTATTAATAATTACAATAACAATATGCATGTTTAAAATTATTATTATTATTAATATAATATTGTATTATTGTATTATTAGATTATTGTTAGATTATTATTATTATTATTATTATGAAGAGGCCTAATCCTTCTTTCTTTTTCTCTCAGTTATGTGACTGCTTCAAAGGTGATTCTTCTGGCAAGAGGTCTGCAAAAGTTAACTGCCAACTGCCAACGAGCTGCAGCTGCTGGAAACCTCTGAGACCCTGTGAGGGTATTGGTGGACAGCATTTCCCCTCAGATGGCACACAGGTGCCATAAAATGGAGTCCCATGTTCTGCTCTCGGAGGCAGCAGCACTGGACCCCAGGTAAAAAAAAAAAAGGCCTTCCAGCAGGACGAAGATGCTGATAGGGCCTACCAACCCCTCTGCAATGCTGCAGTGAGGGTGACGTTTCCCAACCAGCAGGCTGAGGGAGAAGAATAGGGAGCAGCTGCATAAGAAGGGAGTGCCACACAGGAGAGTGCCATCTGGAGAGACTTCGTTGAGCAGGTCTCTGGGCTTGGGACCAGCACTCGTAATCCAACGGCAGATTCTGTTTTGGAGGTCCGTGCATTTGTGGAGGAGCCTCTTGTGCCAAGGTCCTCAAACCCCCTCACGTGGTGGCAAAGTCGAGGAGTGGTCTATCCCAGACTGTGTGAGGTGATGAAGAGGAGACTCTGCATTGTGGCCATCTGTCCCATCAGAGAGAATCTTTAACAAAACGGGGCAGATCATTTCAGAGAGGAGAAATTGGCTCAGTTCTTCCAAGGTCAGCTGGTATTCCTGAATGCAAACCTACAGTACATTTTCAATGATCGTCTTCAGCTGACCCACCCATCCAATAGGGCCACCTCCCTCTGCTCATTATAGCAGTGTGCACTGACTCTAGTCGCTTGCTTAGTCTCTTGACTTTATATTTGTTTTTCACTCAAGTTAGGCTATTTATTTTCTTGCACATGTTATTATATTGTTGTTATATTTTCTTAATAAGTGTACAGTATTGTTAATAGTTTGTATTTTTATTGTAGCTTCTATTTTGCTCTTGATTTAATATTTGTTTATGCACTGCAGTTTTCTTGTATGATATTGTTTATACTGGTTTTATTTGCACTGTAATATATATTTCTGTATATTATTATTATTATTATTATTTATTGTTTTCATTTCAGCCCAGCCAAGGGCATATAGGCATGGGACATAGACAGGGCCAGCTCCCTCTCATTTTTATCCTATATTTGTTTTGCACAACATTTATTTATTTTTTTATTGCACATTGAAGTTATATTTTCTTCTTAATAAATGTAGCCTACATTGGTAATTGTATTAGGCTTCTATTTTGCTGTTGATTTAATATTTGTTTTGCACTGCAGTTGTAGTCTATTTCCTATAGGGTATTTTCTTGTTAATATTGTTTTTATTTGCACTGTAATGTCCTATATTTCCTACTTTTAGGCTATTATTTCTTGTTTTCATTTCAGTCCAATCAAGGGCATAGGCAATACAGGGCCAGCACCCTCTCATTTTAGTACTGATGATCCTGCTTGGATCAAAACATTGATCTGTTGGTGAAAATAAATACCTTTGGAGGGAAAATGATAACAGTGTGCACGGATTCTGTTGATATTGTTATTTGTTCTAATATACCTGACATTTAGTTGCATAGGCCTGCACCGTATTTGTTTATTTGACGGGGAAAATGCGTGGTGAAACCTGCAATATGAAAGAAAAAAAACCGTGTGGCTGAGACTGTCTCAGATCCGTAACCTGCGAGGGAATGGTGAGTTGAGTGATCCATTCACTGAAGGCTACTAGACCGTGAGTTAATGTGACGTGATCCTGAGTGATCAGCAGCTCAAACTGCCAGAATCAGGCCCAGCAAGTTAAAACTTAAAAGTCATTGAAGACCAGCGTTCACCTCCAATACTGATATATTATTGAATATTGAACAAGGAAACTTTTTAAATAATAGATTAGATTTGATGAGATTCAACTTTATTGTCATTGCACAGAGTACGCATACCAGTACAACAAAATGCAGTCAAGATTTGTGAACAGAATTTGGCGCGTTTGTCAAAGCGACAGCACTTCCACATGAACCGTTGGGCCGTTTCAGTTCACTGAGTGAGTTGGAGCTCCGCCCAAGCACTTGTGAACAAGTGAACAAATCTTTTGAACAAATATTTGTAATGAATTGATACTAGTGATTCGAGTCACTGAAATCAACTGTTTTGCCCATCACTAGTCAAGGTGCAGGCCGGTTGACTCTGTATTTGAAGGGCGGCGTATTATGTTGGAGCCAATCAATGGCAGACATGCTGTCAACAGGTTTGGCCAATCAGGAACGGCCACCTATGTTGCGTGATACATATGTTTTGGCTGATTTCTGTTATATTTGAATCAGGTCGGATTTCCTGGGAAATCCGGAAGGAAGTAACGTGTAAGTGCAGATAAATAAAAAGGAGTTAGTTATTTATTTATAGCTTCACACATATAAATAGCATTCATACCTTTTATAAATGTGTTTATAAAAGTTTCATTATGATTAGAACTAGTTTCTGAAGTAGCTCTAGTTTTTGTCTTAACCCATGGATCTCTGAATGCACTTAGAGCTCCAGTGCAGTTCACAAACCGACCAAAGGGGACAGTAATGAGAAGGAATCCGTGATTCTTACATATAGTACCTTTAAGAGTATCCAGGGAACACAATTATCTTATGTGTGATTACACCTACATACTATGATGGCCCGGCTGAATTTCCTCACAAATTTGGCACATTCCTCTAGCGGGTTCTGGGTCTGCCACAGGGTCTCCTCCCAGTCGGACACGCACAGAAAACCTCTAAAGGGAGGCACCCTGGATGCATCCTGGTCAGATGCCCGAACCACCTCAGCTGACTCCTTTCGATGCGGAGGAGCAGCGGCTCTACTCCGAGCTCCCTCCGGATGTCTGAGCTCCTCACCTTATCTCTAAGGCTGAGCACAGCCACCCTCTGCAGGAAACTCATTTCAACCACTTGTATCCTCATTCTCGTTCTTTCGGTCACTACCCACAGCTTGTGACCATAGGTGAGGGTTGGAATGTAGATGGATCGAAAGCTTTGCCTTCCGGCTCAGCTCCTTTTTCACCACAACGGACTGGTACAGCGCCCGCATTACTGCAGACACCGCACCAATCCATCTGTCCATCTCCCACTTCATTTTTCCCTCACTCGTGAACAAGACCTCATGACTCTCATCCCAACCACAACCCAAACCGCCCCAGTGCATGCTGGGGGTCATGGTCTGATGTAGCCAACAGAACTGGTGAGTAGGAGCAACCTTGGCGGAGTCCAACACTCACTGAGAACGTGCTTGACTTTGTGCCAAGAATACGGACACAGCTCTCACTTTGTTTGTACAAGAACCGAATGGAACATACTAACAGCCCCGGTACCCCATACTCCCGCAGTACCCCCCACAGGATTCCCCAGGGTCACGGTCATAAGCCTTCTCCAAGTCTACAAAGCACATGTAGACTGAATGAGCAAACTCCTATGCCCCCTCCAACAACCCTGCATGGGTAAAGAGCTTGTCCACGGCCAGGACAGAAACCACATTGCTCCTCCTGAAGTTGAGGTTCGACAATCGGCCGGAGCCTCCTTCCCAGTACCCTGGAATACACTTTGCCAGGTAGGCTGAGCAGTGTGATACCCCGATAGTTGGAGCACACCCTCTGGTCCCCCCTTTTTGAAAATGGGGACCACAACTCCGGTCTGCCATGCCACAGATACTGTCCCCGACCCCCATGCGACATTGAATAGGCATGTCAGCCACGACAGCCCCACAATGTCCAGAGCCTTCAGCATCTCAGGGCGAATCTCATCCACACCTGCCACTGAAGAGCTGTTTTACTACTTCAGCGACCTCTTCCAAGGATATAGGTGAGGCTTCACCTGAGGCTTCGGACTCTACCTCTTCCCCAGAGGGCGTGTTGGTTGGGTTCAGGAGTTTCTGAAAGTGTTCCTTCCACCGCCCGACAATATCCTCAGTCTGGGTCAGCAGTTCTCCTCCCCTACTGAGTACAGCCTGAGCTAAGCCCTGCTTTCCTTTCCTGAGTCGACGAATGGTTTGCCAGAACTTCTTTGAGGCCAACCAAAAGTCCTTCTCTGTGGCCTCCCCGAACTTCTCCCACACTCGGGTTTTTGCTTTGGCCACTGCTGATGCTAAATATCATGTGGGCAGTCAGTAATTCAACTTAGAATATAATTAGTTTGCCGTGCTGAGAGCCTCTGGATTTGGACAAACATTGTCACAACTGTCTCTGTCCTGTTCTCTGTTTGGACCTCTTTTGCACCCCCTGTTGGACATTTGTATTATTTATCTTCCCCCTGCTGGGCTTTAGTTTCCCTTTTGTCTTTGATGTGTTCCGTCTCTGCCCCCCTGTTCTTTGTCTGATCCTATCTGTCGTCACTCGTCTTCATGTCTGTGAGTTCCCTACCCGCCTGTTCCCTGCCCTCCTGTTCCCTGCCCTCCTGTTCCCTGCCCTCGTGTTCCCTGCCCTCGTGTTACCTGCTCACCTGTTACCTGCCTGCTTGTCCCAGTATGAATTAAATATGTTACGTTTAAACGTACTGCCTGCATTTGGGTCCGAACTACCAGTCGTCAAAGGGGCTTGGGATTTCCCAAGCTGCTATTTTACCATGATGCATTCAGAGACATATTACCCACTGGTCACTACCACCAGAGTTGTTCATGTATAGAATGTAAATCAAGTCTCCTGCTGACCCGTTTAGCATGTTTGACTCTCAAAATGTCGCCTGATTTGCAGTCTCACCCGGTCCTCTCACATACTGAACATATGGAAAAAGATTTATAATATAGACCCTCACCTCACCTCAGAATCAAGCATTTGGTTGAACTCAAAGGTGTGTATTGGTAGAGCCCCATTTTTATGGAAACTATGGGTAAATTGTGGGATCCGGACACACCTTGATCCAGTATGTAGCAGTACTTACAACTGAGGCACATACTGCCCACAGGTCGGGGTTCCCACCTCAATACGTTTTCTACTTCATAATCACATCGTTGTGCTCCACATTTTACTTTTCCATTCTCTCCGGGCCTTCACTTCTTCACGCATTGTTTTCACAATAGCTTTTCGCTTCTGTTTTGGTTTGTTTTGTTTTTGTTTCCCGTCATTTTTGTGTTGTTTGTTTTGTGTTTCTTATTTGACTTGATTTTGTATTGTATTATTTTCTGTGTGTACCCCTAGTGCCTGGCAGCCCGTCGTAACTGTTTGAGAGTCACCTCCTGCAGGGTGGTGTCTCAGCAGGACCTTTATAGCTGAGCTCCAGGCTCAGTCTAGCATTATGCAGCTGGCAGCCCTTCACCACTAGACATCTCATTAGCTTTCACCGCGCGCCTCCTCATTTGGCTTCCAAACACCGACCCCCCCCTTCCTTCTGACCTGTTTGAAGCAATCCATTGTTGCATCTTTTTTCTTGCAACAGGTGCTTTATTCGGAGGTATAGTGGAAAGCACTGTCGGCAGAAGGAGATTAGTGTGTTAAGCGGAGACACATTACACTGCAAAACTCTGCAGGGTGTGTGCGCTCGCTTGCCCTAACCAGAGCAGCTCTTTATCACTTGGCTATCAGCATCATCTGCTCTTGTTTAAATCTCGCAGTTTATTGATTAGCTGGAGGCCAGGTGAAATATTCTCATCTTGTTTGTACTACTTTTCTTTTCCAAGTTGACTAAGAGATGGAAATTGTGGTAGCACCGAATGTGAGTTTTCTAGGTTGTTTTGCCTTTAGCTTGTGTTGCACACTTTTTACATTGTGATATGGTGGATTGTTTCTGCTGTATGACTTTTTATATTATTATATATATATTAAATATAAGTAATATTGTAATATTGCAATATTGCAATTACAATATTGTAATCACAAAGTAAAGCACGTGTGAACCATGTTGTAAATTGTAAGTATGTGCTATATGTTATAAAGCACATGTAATATGGTTACCTTCAATTAGAAGTAGCCAGGCAGGAGATTCCCTCCTGGCAGAGCTCCCTGGTGCTTCCACTATACTTTGATATCGACCATCAAAGTGTGATGTAAATGTTCTGCCTGAATAAGGGATTCCCGTGCTACTTTGACAAGACTAATTGGAAAATCCAGAGAAATCGTGGCTCAATCTCCACAGATTTTCAAACTCATGTCTATCTATTTGCATTAGTGCATTAGATATTGTGCGAAAAAAAGGCTGCAGCTGTTGATGATGCGTCTCACGCAGGTCATCCCAAATGGTATGATGTGAAATGCGTCATCAGGCATCATGGTGGTGGACAAAAGTAGTGGGTGCAAGCAACATGGAGGTAATCATTGTTCATTTGCACATTGAAATTGTGCCTGTTGAAAAGCAAATTGTCCCTTTAAACATGTACAATTTGAATAAGGACGGTATGCTTTGCGATGGTAGGAGCAGTTTTGTAGTGGCAATTGCTGCAACATTGCATTTTTTGTCCTACATTTGCTTTGAGGTGCATCAACCTACACTAATTTGTTGGGCAATAATTGTTCAAATACAAGCAAAAAATAGAACGTTTTCACTCACTCTCATGACATGGCATGACAATCTGACCGCTCCCCCCTGAATGTATGTATTGTGGAAATTGTGAATGAAGCCAGCAAGACAATTTCTCATGAGACACAAACTCACTTTTATTTAGTCAGCCACACTTTGTAGTCAGTCAGGACAAGTCAGGACAAGTCAGGACAAGTCAGGACAAGTCAGGACAAGTCAGGACAAGTAAGGTCCGTGAAAGCGGACACCACAACATCCCTCTTTAAGAGCCTGTCTCTCTAAACACAGACAGGCAAACCATCAGGCAAACCCTGCATGTAGAACACACATACACACACAACCGTAACTCTGCATATAGAACACACACACACACACACACAACCGTACCACTGCATGTAGAATGCAGACACACTCCTGTATGGTGAATTTTCAGCTTGTACATGTTACCGCTCGGCAATATTATCAGAAATCGCAACATCAAATTCCATAACTATGCAGATGATACCCAGCTATATATCTCTGTAAGCTCAAATGATTACAGTTCTATCAACGACTTGATTGTATACATCTCTGACATAAGTCTGTGGATGACTCAGAACAAAACTGAGATCCTAGTTATTGGAGCAAACGCTGAGAGAGACAAACTGTCTGACCACCTAAAATAATAACACTCAACACAAAGGAACAAGTCAAAAACCTTGGTCTGACCTAAATTGGGAATGTCACATCAGAAATATATATCCCCCCCCAAAGAATCGCCACCTTATCATGGTGGGGGGTTGGGTGCCCCGGTGACCCTGGGAGCTGTGTTGTCTGAGGCAATAGCCTCTGGTAGGGTCTCCCAAGGCAAAGTGGTCCCAGGGGAGGGGCCAGATTAAGAGCGAAAGACCCTCATGAAAAGGCTTGTAACCTCGCCCGGACAACGGAAACCGGGCGAGGTTTCTAGGGATGTGGAACATCACCTCGCTGGTGGAGAAGAAACCAGCGCTAGTGTGGGAGGTGGAGCGGTACCAACTAGATATGGTTGGGCTTACCAAACTCATGGAGAGGGGCTGGACTCTCTACTTTTCTAGAGTTGCCCAAGGTGTGAGGCGCCAGGTGGGTGTAGGGATACTCACAAGTCCCCGGCTGAGCGCCGCTGTGTTGGAGTTTTCCCCGGTGAACGAGAGGGTCACCTCCACTGCTGTGTGTGCTGATGCACCAAACAGAAGTTCAGAGTATCTGGCCTTCTTGGAGTCCTTGGAGGGCATCCTGGAAAGGTTTCCATCCGGGGATTCCGTAGTTCTATTGGGGGACATGCATGTGGGCAATGATGGAGAAACCTTGAGGGGGGTGATAGGGAGGAACTGCCTGCCCTATCTGAACCAGAGTGGTGCTTTGTTGTTGGACTTCTGTGCTAGTCATGGACTGGCCATAACAAACACGTGTTCAAACATAGGGTGGCTCATAAGTATGACTGGTACCGGACCACCTCAGGCCAAAGATCAATGATTGATTTTGTAGTGATATCAGCAGATCTGCGGCCACATGTTTTGGACACTCGGGTGAAGAGAGGTGCAGAGCTGTCAACTGATCACCACCTGGTGGTGAGTTGGATCAGATGCCGGGGGAGGCTGCCTGACAGGCTTAGTAAACCCAAACGGGTAGTGAGGGTGAACTGGGAACGTCTGGTGGAAGCCCCTCTCCGTAGGGTCTTTAACTCTCACCTCCAGAAGAACGCCTCTTGTATCCCGCGGGAGGTTGGGGACATGGAATCCGAGTGGGCCATGTTCAGAGCCTCCATCGCAGAGGCGGCGGTTAAGAGCCATGGTCAGAAGGCTGTGGGTGCCTGTTGTGGCAGCCTGTCAATCTAAGAACCCACTGGTGGACCCCAGCGGTGAAGGAAGCCGTCAGGCAGAAGAAGGGCTTGGTTGGCCCAGGGGTCTCCCAAAACAGCAGACAGGTACCAGGAGGCCGGGACGGCTGCAGCCTCAGCGGTCGCCAAAGCAAAATATAGGCGTCTCGTGGCTGACACACCTATTCAATGTCGTGTGGGGGTCGGGGACAGTACCTGTGGTGTGGCAGACCGGGGTGGTGGCCCCCATTTTCAAAAAGGGGAACCGGAGGGTGCGCTCCAACTATCAGGGATCACACTGCTCAGCCTCCCCGGGAAAGATTATTCCAGAGTACTAGAAAGGAGGCTCTGGCCGATTGTCGAACCTCAACTTCAGGAGGAGCAATGTGGTTTCCGTCTTGGCCGTGGAACAGTGGACCAGCTCTTGCAGGGTTGTTGGGAGTTTGCTCATCCAGTCTACATGTGCTTTGTAGACTTGGAGGCCAATGTCCCCCGGGGAACCCTGCGGGCGGTACTGCAGGAGTATGGGGTACCGGGGCCGTTGTACAAACAAAGTGAGAGCTGTGTCCGTATTCTCGACACAAAGTCAAGCACGTTCTCGGTGGGTGTTGGACTCCACCAAGGTTGCCCCTTGTCACCAATTCTGCAATAATTATATCCACTTTAATCCAAAACGGGGTTGATTTTCCTTTTTTTTTTTACTTTATTTGGAGATCACCCCTGAAATCCAGGTAGGTAGTGGATGATATCAGACGACTGATATCAATAAACGGTCCATCAGATGGCCCTGAAATCAGCTACTGGCAGAAAGGCACTAAAGACATTCCAGCCAAAATGTCTTCCTTCTTCTTCATTGTTTGGTGTATTACACGCCTAATGTGATACTTTGCAAAAGGTAAAAGCTCTTGTGACGAATATCATGAATTGACCTGTATTTATTCATAACATTGTAGATTCACTTTAACAAATAGTTCTTTTGAAAAACATGAATTTCAATTCTGGACGGTTGTAGTGCCGTATGTTGGTGTGTGTGTTCAAGTTCAAGTTCTTTTATTTGTCAAATGTGCTATATTGACATACAGCACAGATGAAATGACATGCCTCTCAGGCCCAGGTGAATTTGTGAAATAAATAGACACTCTAAACAGTAAGTGTGAGTGTGTGTGTGTGTGTGTGCGCTATGTTGTAATACTTAATTAACCTAAATTAACAGTTAGGTGTTAGCAGGGATTGTGTGACAATGCTGTATGAACGTACCTTGCTATGACCAAAATGTGAATAGTGCATGAAACAAGCATATGGTTGCATTGAGCTCCAGACAATGGGCTACATTGTTGGAGTGACGCACAGTGGGGAAACTGAACAGATGGTGGAGAGAAAATATAGTTTGAAAGTGATGTTGCCCATAGTGCAAAGTGACAAGAGATTAGAATAGCTCCAGAGCCACAGTACCGAAGAAGTCTGCAATACGCAACGAGTAGCATTTGGATGCTTTTAAAACTGAGCAGTACACTGCACAAAAACATAAAAATATCCCTAATTCATAATTGTCACAGATCAATGCGCTGACCATGCCTGCAATAATTGATATAATAAAGATGTCTGAGGGCTTAAATCTGCCACTTGGATAATAACAGAAAGGCATTTTTATTGTTTTAATTTCCTTCCCACTATGAATCAGAGAATGATGTTACACCTTCTGAAAAATACATTGCATAGATTTTGCATTTTGAGCAAAGTTCAATCAAAGTCCATTAATGAATATCATGTTATATATATACATATACATATATATATATATACAGTATATGGTACAGGAATATTTGAACATATCAAGTTCCTCAGGTTAACCCTTTCCTGGTACACACCAAGATAGCTGGAATAAGATGCTACACAAACATGAATGTAAGTGCTAAGAATCCAAGAGAGGATGGGATTTGAATGCGTTAGGGATGATAATTGGTGGTGGGTAAAAGGATGGAAGCTATTCAGAGTCCAGGTGAACTCTGAATAGGTGAGTCTTGGGTCACTTGCGGATGCTGTCAAGCGCCTTTGCTGTCCTGAAATCAGCCAGTGATGACAAGTAAATAAACCTTTTTAGGTGATGAGAGGATATAGGCTGAGAGGAATGTGTATCTTTTACTTGTATATTTTATTTACTTTTTTGTCCATAGTTAACTTTTAGCAATTAGGTTTTGGATGTTGTTCATTCATTCACTTTAGTTCATTTATCTGATTCAGGACCATGATCACATGATATGGAGCACAAACAGACAATAATACCAAAACAACCAAAAAAAACAACAAAGTACAATGAATCAAAAATGGCTTATTGTAATTACTACATTTATTTAAACATATATTGGCATTTTAAGTAATATTTTGGCAATAACCTTTCTCTATCATCCATTATGCTTACATTTTTACATATGATCCTCTTCTCCCAGACGGTTGTCATTACAAAGGCTGCAAATCCTCAGCATCTTCCAATGACCTTGACAATTCTGGTGTTGTTTTGCCCTACAGTCACAAATAGCCTGTCTATATAGTTTTTTGTTTGAATTCTACATATCACAAAATGTATTTCTGGGCTCACTCTCCCATTTTTGCATAGACTGATCTTTCAGCCTCTGCCTTACTGAAACTCTCGGAGGCGAACTGGGACAATATGGAAACTAATAATAATAATACACAGTTCACCTTTGTTGCCTCGTTTATATCATTGTGTGCATTAAAGTCTGTCTCTTTCTCCCTCAAGGGCGATTTATGTTTGTGGGGTTTTTGCACCCTCTGCTGGACGTGGGGACCTCTTGGTGTCCAGCAGGCTCTAAGGCGACGAGACAAGCGATCTCCAGTCCTGGTTGGACAGCAGCAGCCTCCAGTCCCCGCTGCTGTGTCACAACCCCCTCCAGCCCCTGTCCAGGTTGAACTGCAGCAACTTCCTATGCTGGGCCGCAACCAGTCCCTGTCCTACAGGAGCCCCCGAGCTACAAGCAACACCACGACCAGCTCACTCGCACTCTCGCCAAGAGTCACCGATTAACCAGATCAAACACTTGGCCATGCTTACGGCTCGCCTCCTCAGAACGGCTTGCTCCACCTGCTCCTTCGTCTCCATCTCAAGCCGCTGTCCCACCTGATCGCTTTCCGGACTTGTTTCACTTGTCTCCCCGGCCTCCAGGCAGTCTGCTTGAGGGTCTCTGCTCTGCCTCCGCCCTGCCGTGGTTACTGTTACAGTCTATCTCTGGCCCCCTGAAGGGCAATTTATGTTTGTGGGGTTTTTACACCCTCTGCTGGACTTGGGGATAATTGTTTGCTAAGTGTCTGTGTTACTGACACTGCCCCCACCTGCCATATGTTACATCCTTCCCTGTGTTGTTTCCCCCTTGTGTTTTATTGTATCTGTTCATTCATTCATTCCCGTTCTATTCTATAGTCTGCTTTTGGTGTGTTTTTTTCCAGTCTTATGAATTGCCAGTTCCCTTTTGTGTTAGTGTGGATCTGTTCTCCCTGCTCGTTGTTGTTGTTATGTGTTTTGTTTTCTCATGTGCCTTTTTTGACCCTGCCCCTCACCCGTAGTTTACTCCCTGTTTTGTCTGTTGTCCCAATTTTGTCTTCAGCTGTTTTCACTTCATTAGTTTTCTCCCCAATCCTGTGTTCTTTGTCGGGTTGTTGTCTTTGCATGTGAGAGTTGGATGGTTCGTATTTTTGTCCATCGATAATGCATTGTTTTTTCAGTGCCCAGGTTGTATGCTGGTATAATTCGTTTTCATTCAAAAATAATTTAAGTTAACTGCCTACGTTTGGGTCCTCTCCGTTGCCACACTGTGTGTGTGTGGTGAAAAAACCACAGGCAGCTAATGCAGTCGCTTATGGTTTGGTTTTAACAAACATTACAGGGCGCAAGCCATAACTTTATGTTGCTGCTATCGTCAATAACAAAAAAAAAACGTTATTCAAAGGAGGCGACAGTCATTCTTGAGAATGTCATGTGAAAATCCACTTGTCATTTACATTTGTATATAAAGATCAGCACGCTGAAACAAGCTACCTTGATAGTGTCTTTGGTCTAAGGATGTGAGCTTATTAACAGTCAACCACTACCACCCTACACACACATGCACAGACACAGACACATACACAGAAAAGGCTTTCATATGAACGTTCTTTCTGCATTGCAGTCCTGGTGGCTGTTTGGTGTTGGTTACCATGGCACCTCCACGTCTCACCCTTTTACTAATGAAGGATGCAAACAGACCGGCTTTGTTTTGCTTATATCAGTAGCATGCCCACCCAACAACCCCCTAGGGTGTTGGAGAAAAAAGACGTCTTTGTATACAAGTGGCTTTTTAGAATGTAACTCCCCTCCTGCATGCGTGAGGACAGGAGTTCCAGTATGTGTTGTAATTAGGAGTGGGCGAGAGATGTGTCACTGCTCCTGACGTGTTGCTTGTTACCTTGCATGGTCAGCTCCGCCATCGGTGTATGAATGGGTGAATGTGAGGCAACTGTAAAGTGTTTTGGATAAACGCGCTATATAAATGTAATCCATTTACCATTTATGATCTGTCGGAAAAAAGCTGTACATGAACGAAGAAAAGAATGCATGGTAACACAATGGATTTATGGACCACAGGCATTAATGTATTGGACATCATACAAGAAATATGGAAGGCGGTGGTTGCTGATAAATGTATTATCCCTTGTGTAATGTATTATACTTGCAGATGTTTGTATGTTGCGCCAGAGGCAGTCGTAAGAGTACTGTATTGTATTGTTTTTAATAAAAGTTGGACAATGTCCCCAAGATCATATCAAACCTATGACACATTTTGTTTTGTAAATGGCTGTAACCATCGACAAATATACTGTAACAACCAGCCGGAGTCAGGTATGCAACTATTCCAAACAGGAGCTTTATTTTATGCACACAACTTATGCTACTACACGTGTCCCTCGCTAGAACCATGCCAACAACTAAAACAAGACACACATGGAAACAGACCCTCCCCTCTCGTCCTCTCACCCAATAACTACATACAGGCTACTGATAGGCCGGACGGCGGGAGTTCGCCTCTGACACGCAACCCAGTCTTTACTGGGTCGCTACAATACATAGACGCTGCATTGACTGCTTTGGCCTGTTGTTGCGATGCACAGACGCCGCCGCCATATTGGAGAGGCCAAGCCTGGCCTTTAAACACAGACGAGTAAGCAGGGGACATCTGGTATTTCGGGCTAATAAGCACTATAATATATGTCTCCACCAATTTCAATTATTAGTTTTTTTATACCATGGGTTTTGTGATTTACATGGAATAATAGTTATATCATATACATGTCTATTGTTGCAACATCATCGTATTTGTGGTCTAACTGACTAATGGAATATTACACAATAACAAACAGAGAAGATCAAGGGATCAAGGTCAAGAAAAAAAAAGTTGTATTTCTCAGTAGGGATCATTTCCGTAATGTTAAACAAATCTGACCTTGTCAGTGTAGCGTAGTCACTGCCACAATGCCACGATAGTGACTTCAGTTCGGGGCTCCTCCAAGGACACAGGCAGGTTGTGGTGTTTGAAATCCGGTTTATTGTAAAGTTGTAAAGAAAATGGTATGGAGCAGATGGAGTGTTTGCTAGCTATCATGCTAGAGCTCTCCTTGGTGTGTGTGCTGGTGGCTGACTTAACCTGTGGCGCACTGATTAGCCAATGCACCACAGGCTTGCAGCCCCACCCCCCCAGACTAACTGGGCCAGGTGAGGCCAATTAAGCCAGCCACCAACAACACACCAAACATTCCCACAGTCAGTCAATGGGTTTTGGTCACCCAAACTGTCAGATGAGAAAGAGGCACATGGAAATGCACTATGAAAGTATGTTAACATGGAAATACACAATGAAAATATGTTAACATGGAAATACACTATGACAGTATGTTAACATGGAAATGCACTATGAAAGTATGTTAACATGGAAATACACAATGAAAATATGTTAACATGGAAATACATTATGAAAGTATGTTAACTAAGTTAAAGACATCAAACTATATGGGGGGATCTTTGATGACTTCTGGACTTCTGAAGCATCATCCTGGACAGTTGGTGAGGTAAGAAGCTGTGGACAAGTTGTTTTTCAACAATAGAGAATTGTTAGACATAGGCCTATCTAAAGGACCTAACATAGATTATATGTCAAAATATATTATTATTAGTCCAGTCTAAATTTACACAGTTCATTAAAAGTATTGCACGCTCGTTGTCAGCCAATACTTCAAAGTCTGGACTTTTCAATTACAATTATAGATTTTTTTATTTCTCTATTGAAGAAGCAATGTTGGTCCATCCTCTCTGGACAGAAACATTTACAAGGAATTCTGCGCGGGGGGGCATCCAAGGCTTTTCATTTGCTGTCAATTGTGATATCTGCAGAGATTCTCTGAGGTGTTACTTTTCAAATAACAAACAAAAGCGTTGCTTCAAACCCCGATTATTTGCGGTACTGGTGGCTAACCCACATTTCCTACATGGCTACAGTTCACTGAAAAGCCTTTCATGTTAAATCCACTGTATGCCTGATGTGTATGACAGCGGCAAACTACTTCATTTCAGCCACATTTATCCACTTTGATCTTTTTTGACTGCTCTTGGCAGTGCAGTATGTGCTCAAGAAGCGGACGGAGGGGG